>SJXQ01008452.1:297227-313184 GCA_006408695.1 Aepyceros melampus
GCTCCTCCACCCTCAAGCGGCACCAACAGATCCACTCGGGTGAGAAGGGCTTCCTCTGCGCCGAGTGCGGCCGGGCCTTCTGCGTGGCCGCGGAGCTGGCCCAGCACATTCGGGTGCACAACGGCGAGAGGCCCTACCAGTGCGCCGACTGCGGCCAGGCCTTCACCCGGTCCAACCACCTCCGACGACACCGAGTCAAGCACCACAGCTGCAAGGAGCCCACCACCCCCTCCTCCGACGATGAGTGAGGGCGCCCTCGCTGGCCCTCAGGGGAGGTGAGGAAGACACGGCCGACCTCGGATGCGGTGACAAAAAAGACTAGCCGCCTCCTGCCCTCCAAACCATCTGCAAATACCCAGAAAGCATCGGGCTGATCCTCTCTAGAGAAATGTCCTTTCTGTTTTAACGTGAATAAAGAAATTCCCAGAATCTTGGTCTCCTTGAGGGAATCCTCCAAAGCAAAAAAACATACCTGTGGGGATGGGAGAGTTAACCGAAGAGCTTTGTGTAATAAAGTTTTATTAAAATATAAAGGAGATAGAGAAAGCTTCTGACATAGGCATCAGAAAGGGGGAAGAAAGAGTACCCCCTTGCTAGCGTTACCAGTGGAGTCTTATACTCTCCAATGAATCAAAAGAATGTCTGGAGGTTGTAAAGGCCTCACCAGACCTACTCCCATAATTTACATTTTAAGGTAACAGGATTAGCCAGGAGATTTAATCCAGAGACTGTCCTCAGGCAGGATACATTATTATTGTTATATAATCCTAAGGCAAGTAGAGGGGAAAAATGTTTGTCCTTTCTTCCTTCTTGAGAATTCCAGGCCCCTCTCTCCTTAGGGACCCCTAGACTTCTTATCAACTTGCCTAGGAAATGACTCTCTCAAAACCCCGGCAGATGGCTCAGCCTTTCAGTTTCCTAACAGATGACTTTACCCTGGGCAATGTCTTTATGAGTCATGGCTTTGAATTAGAGGCCTTTATCTTAGAGGGGCTTCCCTGGTGGCTCAGACTGTAAAGAATTGCCTACAATGTGGGAGACCTGGTTCCATCTCGAGGTCCCCAAGATCCCCTGGAGAAAGGAATGGCAACTCACTCCAGTATTCTTGCCTGGAGAATCCCATGAACAGAAGCCTGGCAGGCTACAATCCATGGGGTCTCAAGGAGTTGGACACGACTGAGCAACTAAAACATACTCTTTATCTTAGAGAGAGGGGTGTTTGTGTTCTGTTTTGTTGTTGTTATTCAGTGGCTAAGTTGTGTCATGCTCTTTGCATCCCATGGACTACAGCAGGCAAGGCTCCCTGTCTCTAACTCCCTGAAGTTTGGCCAAGTTCATGTGCATTGAATCGGTGATGCTTTCCAATCTTCTTATCCTCTGCTGCCCTCTTCTCCTTTTGCCTTCAGTGTCCTATGTTTAGGGACCAGTTATCCTAGAAATCCACAACAACCTTAGCATCTGGAAAAGAAGTCTGTGCTCTCACAGTGGAGCTTAGTATCTGGAGCTAACCCCCAAGTCTCACCCACAAAATTCACACATGCCTCTTCTCTGGACACCTCTCTTGTTTCCACCCTGCGAGCTTCAGTCACATTTACAGAGGAATCTGCCCATTTATAGAGATATATACAAAATTTCTCCATATGAGCCTGTCCATGGTTCAGGGAAACTTTAAGGTTCATTTAAACTTACTGGGATCATGAGTTCCAATTTGAAGTAAATAAAATAAAGCACCCCTTGCCCAAACGCCAATCAGCTTCTGTTTCACCATCATTAAAACCAGGTGAAAACCTACCTGACTCACAGCTGTTCTCTAACAAGGTTAGAGTCATGTAAATGGAAATTTACATGACTAACAGCCAATCTTAAAAATTACTGACCCATCGATTTTGGCATAGTATTTAGCTCTGGACCTCAACTGGGAGGAATCCATGATATCACAGATTTCGTTGATACATGGGGGCTGATAACACTTTTGATCTTGCCGAAGTTAAAGATACTCCACAGAAAAGGTACTGTACTCCCCTTTTGAGGACATTTTTAGTATTTCCTAAAATCATCCCCAAAGTCTGCCAAATCTGAATTTCTCTTGTCCTTCACTTGATTTGGACCCAGGAGTGACTGCTAAATAATCTTCTCATGATTGACACATGGGAGCCAACTAGAAGTGACATATGTCATCAGACCTTGTTTGACAAAGGTATCTTAGAGCTCAGACTGTATGCCTGGAGGTTTTGTGCGTGGATTCCCTTAGGTACATCTGCATGTCCAAACCACAGAGTTAGCTGGTTCTGGGTCTGGTACGAAAGGCAGTGATTGGGTTCCTAGTCCATCTCCATATTTACCAGTGATATGATCTTGAATTCAGCCTCTGTGTCTGAAATGGCAAAATAGAAATGATAATAATGGGGTAACAAAAGTGAACTTCATCCTCCCAGGAGAAGGATGCAAAGGTGTTAGGCTGGTAGAGAAGTCATAAGAACCAGCCATAACCTGGTGACTATGAACAGAATAGAGTCTAGTATTTTTTTTTCCTGGGTAATCAGTGAAATATTTGAAAATTGAACTTACTATTTCTTTTCTTTGTATTCTTTTTAGATGGTTGGTAGTAGAGTTATTTTCTCCTAATTAAAAATTTTGATTTGGCCTATAATTTCTTAAGGCGGTTGTCCCCCAAACCAGTTCTTAGAATGGCTGTATCAAAATCACCTGGGATGTTTGTTAAATGCACATACTTGCTGAATCCTAGCCTTGAATATTGACACAGGTCTATAATGCATCTTATAATCTAATTTATAAAGCTTCCCTTGTGTTCTGGTGCACAGCTAAATTGGGACCACTACTGGCATAATTAATATATTGGTGATGCTCAAATTTTCTTTAGTAAACAGATAATAGAGGAATAAGAAGTGGGTGATATGGATGAGAGCATAGTAGAACTGGACTAAAAATAGGCACAAACTACTAGGCATCTCCTGACTTGGCCGTGGTGGACTCAAACTAGCAAGCAGGTTTTGAAGTGTTCCATAATTTCATTTCTGAGAAGAGACGATGCAACAGCTAGGTATGCTTCCAGATGGTTTCATTTTGGGGGAGAGAGTGAGTTAACAGGCCAACTAGACAGGCTTGTTCTTTGTCCTTTTGGAGCTAGCTCTATACTGTTTCTATAGGAGTATATAGTGTCCTGAATATTATATAATATACTGAAGAGAACTTCATTAATCTTCAGTGCCTATTACCTGGGCTACCCTTGTGGGTCAGACAGTAAAGAATTTGCCTGCTCTGCAGGAGACCAGGGTTCAATCTCTGGGTCAGGAAGAACAAAGACGTCACTTTTTTATTTTTTTAAAGGAAAGTTGTCCCAGTCTTTTCTCACATCAGCTGCAGGGGTCATGTTGAGTAGGTATTGTAGGGAGAAGCAATCCTGTTGCCATAGTTACAGGACCATTCCATGGTGCACAGTAGAAGGCAGCAATATGTGGAGAAAAATCAACCAGCTGCAAGTTGGCTTGGCACACATCCTGCCCAATAGCCTGTCCTTCCAAATTAGAGGCAGTTGAATCCTCTATTTGCAGAAGAATCAGTGCTAAAATACTGGTTATTCTTGCTCAGATTGCTGCCCTCAAGTGATGTGAGCTATTTTCTAGATTTCTATATATCCCTTGCAGCTCATATCTTAGTTCCCTAATATTTAATTTAAAGTTGGAGCAGGGCCCTCTTTGTGATGGAAGAAATTTAAAGCTTCTCTCTAGAATAGACCCTGTTGCCACCATTTAGTTTGTGAAAGTTAGCTTGGATATGCCTAGTGAAAATGTTCATTTATAAGTTTTCAATTAAGAAAAAATTCTCCTCCTGCATTTACCAGAGTCTACAGCCAACGTGTGGAGAAGGCAATGGCACCCCACTCCAGTACTCTTGCCTGGAAAATCCCATGGACGGAGGAGCCTGGTGGACTGCAGTCCATGGGGTCGCTAAGAGTCGGACACGACTGAGCGACTTCCCTTTCACTTTTGACTTTCCTGCATTGGAGAAGGAAATGGCAACCCACTCCAGTGTTCTTGCCTGGAGAATCCCAGGGACGGGGGAGCCTGCGGGCTGCCGTCTATGGGGTCGCACAGAGTCGGACACGACTGAAGCGACTTAGCAGCAGCAGCAGCACAGCCAACGTGATCCTTTGGATAATATTCTTTGGATAATAATGATAAGAGTTGGCACTGACTTTTTACTTAGTGTGCCAAGAACTCTTTTGAGTGTTTCTCATGTGTTAACTATTTCATTTTTAAACTAAATCTATGTCCCTATTCTATTTTCAAGATGAAGAAATCAAGAGACAAGAAAGTTATATTGCCCAAGATATTATAGCTAGAAAGTAGCATAATAATGATTTGGCATCCTGGCTCCAGAGACTGTGTTCTTAACCACAGAGCTAACTGCTTGCTTCGTATAGAGGAATGTCCTGAAATTCTTGATGACATGCATTTTCAAAATGGATGATCATAAATTCAAAAGAAGGTAAAGGTTGAAACATAGCATAGCAGAGACCATGGTGTAACTCAGTGAGGAAGACCTGTAAATTACTTAAGAATGGGTCTGGGAGAGCCTTGATTGGCAGCTGTTAATCATTAAGTTCTTGGAAAAGCTGTCAGTAAGCAGGCCAGAGGGAAGGAATTGGGTTTAAAGGAATGATGGTTCCTTGAAGACCTACCATTACTTCATCTCACTGAGGAAAGAAACATTCTGTGCCCTTACTGGACACAGAAAAATACACCAGCAATGAATCTTGGCATTCAACATTTACATGACATTTAATAAACCAAATGCATGCACATTGAACAGCTATATTACCCCTGATCCAAACACAATAGACCACCCAGGATTTCCAACTAGGCCTTAAAAAATCTCACTTGGAAGGAAATGTTGTGTAAAGCATCAATTAATTGCTGGAATACTCAAGCAGATGTCATCGCTAGCTTCAGAACTAGACTCTGAACTGCAAACTCAATGACCCATGAAAATATTGCCAAAGAGAGAATGACTCAATGTTTCATCAAACCAGGAAAGAGCATCTCTTTAAAGTTGAGAGGGAAGCTCATTTTTGATATGAATTGTCCTCTTCCATTCTGCATATACCATGCCAGTACAATGAATATTTTTCCAGTATGGCTGGATAGTAATTTTAAATCTTTCTCCCCCTTGTTTTCTCCTTCTCAGTCAAATTGGCTCTGAGTTTCACTGTCTCAGGAGTGTCAGGCACTGGCTATATTGGTTCAGAGAATGAAGAAGTATCTATAAAACATAAGCTGTGATTAGAATTTAAAGAGAAACAGGAGGAAAGCAAGGATATTATCTGATAGTTCAGATGATATCAAGTACAAGTGGGGAAAATAGGTTAAATGAGGAGATATCTGAGATTTCAGAGGTGGAGTCAATTAGGCTTGTTGATAGGATAATAATAGCTACCACTTAGTGAACAGTTTTTAGGGGTCAGCCACTACATTCATTATCCCAATTAATCCTTACCACAGTCTGTTATGGGGGACCCTGGAGAAATATCCCCATGTGAGATCTGCAACAGCTTTCTTGTCCAGGAAAGCAGGTGAGATTAATAGAGCCTAGTTATTGTCTGTTTGGAAAAGGCAATGGCACCCCACTCCAGTACTCTTGCCTGGAAAATTCTATGGACAGAAGAGCCTGGTAGGCTGCAGTCCATGGGGTCGCTAAGAGTCGGATATGACTAAGCGACTTCACTTTCACTTTTCACTTTCATGCATTGGAGAAGGAAATGGCAACCCACTCCAGTGTTATTGCCTGGAGAGTCCCAGGGACGGGGGAGCCTGGTGAGCTGTCTATGGGGTCGCACAGAGTCGGACAGGACTGAAGTGACTTAGCAGCAGTATTGTCTGTTACTGTTAAGCAGAGTCACTAAATCACTAGTGTCTGGGTACTCTTCCAAGAAATAGGTCACATACCCGTGACAGGAGGATATACAGAATATGTGCCTTTAGGTTTAGAAATCATGCTTGCTTCATTTTTATTTTCCGTAATTGAGGCAGTTTAAGAATTACACTCACATAAGTGTCCCTCAGTGGGTGAATTGGTAAAGAACGTGTGGTTTATCCATACAATGGACTATTATTCAGCTATGACAGTGAAGGAAATCCTGCTTTTTTCAACAGCATAGATGGACATGTGGAGAACTTTATGCTAAGTGAGGTAAGTCAGACAGAGATAAACAGTGTATGATATCCTTATATGCGGAATCTAAAAAACTTGAGCTCAAAAAAACAGAGAGTAGTGCAGTGATTACAGGGGACTAAGGGAGAATTAAGCCTCTTGATGAAAGTGAAAGAGGAGAGTGAAAAAGTTGGCTTAAAGCTCAACATTCAGAAAATGAAGATCACGGCATCTGGCCCCATCACTTCATGGCAAATAGATGGGGAAACAGTGGAAACAGTGTCAGACTTTATTGTGGGGGAGCTCCAAAATCACTGCAGATAGTGATTGCAGCCATGAAATTAAAAGACGCTTAATCCTTGGAAGGAAAGTTATGATCAACCTAGACAGCATATTCAAAAACAGAGACATTACTTTGCCAACAAAGTTCCATCTAGTCAAGGCTATGGTTTTTCCAGTGGTCATGTACGGATGTGAGAGTTGGACTGTGAAGAAAGCTGAGTGCTGAAAAATTGATGCTTTTGAAGTGTGGTGTTGGAGAAGACTCTTGAGAGTCCCTTGGACTGCAAGGAAATCCAACCAGTCCATCCTAAAGGAGACCATTCCTGGGTATTCATTGGAAGGACTGATGTTGAAGCTGAAACTCCAATACTTTGGCCACCTCATGCAAAGAGTTGACTCACTGGAAAAGACTCTGATGCTGGGAGGGACTGGGAGCAGGAGGAGAAGGGGTTGACAGAGGATGAGATGGCTGGATGGCATCACCGACTCGACGGATGTGAGTTTGAGCGAACTCCGGGAGTTGGTGATGGACAGGGAAGCCTGGCGTGCTGAGATTCATGGGGTCACAAAGAGTAGGACACGACTGAGCAACTGAACTGAACTGAAGGGAGAATTGGAGAGATGTTGGTCAAATGTACAGACTTTTGGCTATAAGTCGAATGCTGTCTGAGAATCTAATGTAAAACATGATGACTATAGTTACAATGCCATGTAGTATAACTGGAATATGCTGAGAGTAGAAATTGAATGTTTTCACCCAAAAGAAAAATAAATATATGAGGTGAACTGTAGTTAAAGTCACTTAGTCATGTCCAACTCTTTGTGACTCCATGGGCTACACATAGAATTCTCCAGGCCAGAATACTGGAGTGGATAGCCATTCCCTTCTCCAGGGGATCTTCCAAACCCAGGGATTGAACCCAGGTCTCCCACATTGCAGGCAGACGCTTTAACCTCTGAGCCACCAGGAAGCCCATGTGAGGTGATATCTATGTTAATTACCCAGATGAGGGGAATCCTTTTACAATGTGTGTATATATTAAATCACCACAATGTACACTGTAAGTATCTTATAATTTTATATGTCAATTATACCTTGATAAAGCTAAAGTTTAAGAAATGAATGTAGAATATTTTACTAAAAAATTTGTCCCCAAGTCTTGGCCATTCCTCCGTTCAAGAAGTTCAGTTCAGTCGCTCAGTTGTGTCCGACTCTTTGCGATCCCATGGACTGCAGCATGCCAGGCCTCCCTGTCCATCAACTCCTGGAGTTTACCCAAACTCATATCCATTGAGTTGGTGATGCCATCCAACCATCTCATCCTCTGTCATCCTCTTCTCCTCCCACTCTCAATCTTTCCGAGCATCAGGATCTTTCCAATGAGTCAGCTCTTCACATCAGGTGGCCAAAGTATTGGAGTTTCAGCTTTAGCATCGAAGTAGAGGCTAGTATTTCCTCCTTTGTGTGGGTGAGACTCAGTGACTCAGTTCTAGTGAATAGAATAAAGCAGAAATGTTAGTGCACAGTTTCAGCGGCTGCATCACAAAAGGCACTCTGGCTTCTATAGCCCTCTCTCTCTGTCTCTCCATCTCTCTCTCTCTCTCTCGAAGAGCCTATGTGTCCAGGGACAGAACTCTTCTGCTAAAAGCTACTTCGAAGAGTTAGTAGGGCATCCTCTAGCCCAGTTGAGATAGTTCAGATGACTGCAGACCTGCGTTCTGCTTACTGAAACCTCACGAGGGATCTGAAGCCACAACCATCTAGCTAAGCAACTCCCAAATTCCTGACTCTTGGAAACTGTGTGAAATAATCAGTGCTTGGCTGTTTTGAGATGCTAAGTTTTCTTGGGCAATAAGTCACAAACAATAGAAAACAACTTGCCCCTAGTGAGTAGGAGGGCTGTCACTAGATGTCACCATGAGCCCTGATTTCTGCCCTAGGGAAATGGACAGAGGGGTTGGAAAGCACCTCTATTTCCCATCACACCTCCCCCCAGTGGTCACTGTTAAAGTTGGCAGAAATTCAGCTGGTGTCACAGCTGAATCACTGAATCACTGTTCATCTCTGTCACAAACTCCACGGCCAAGTGAGCTGTCCTAGTTCTAGGGCCGAGCAAGAGGGACCCTCTGGGAAGGGGGCAGAGCACTGTGCACGATCTGTGGATACTAGCACTGTGTCTGAAGGAGAATGCTAAGAATAAAACCCTTTAGCTTGCCCTCTTTTCTGGAATCCTGCAATTCCTAACCCATGGAGATAAATGGATCAGTGCATGGTCTTCCTCAGAAAGAGGGGAAAATCTCGAATTCTCTAGAGTGTAGAACACAATCCTACAAAGGAAATATTATTAGCCCCATTTTGCAAATAAGGAAGCAAAGGAGTGGGAAGATTAAGCAACACATTCAAGGTCACAAAGTTGGTAAGCACAGAACCGGAACACCACGTCAGATCTGCGGAGCTGTCTTGCCTCCACCTTTCGGTGGGTGAGGGTGTGGGAACCAAGGCTTAGCCCTAGGTTTCTCCCTGGGCTCACTGGATTCTCAGGGTTCCTTCCACTATAACCGCTGGATCTTATGCCTACTGTCTTTATTCCTTTCTTTATTTTCAAAATGTTTTCTATTGTGGTAAAAGTCACATAGTATGAAACATACTCTTTTATCCATTTGTAACTGTCCATTTCAGTGGCACAAAGTGCATTCACATTTTTGCGCAACTCTCATCATCATCCATCTCTCAATTTTTTCACTTCCTAAATGGAAATTCTCCCACTTCCCTTTCTGTAAGTCCCGCAGGGGCCTTTTCCCATTTCTCTTTCTCACCCCTCACTTTCAAATCCCTCTCTCCAGTGAATGAGGGGATCAGTGAGGAAGGAGAGTTTAATAAGATGATGATGTGGGCACATTTGGGAGGCAACTGAAGCTCCTGTTGGCACATCCTCAGCTCACGTTTCTGGGAGGAAAGTATCCTGAAACTTACCAATACCGAAAGCCTTTCTGGCTTGTGGCACATCATCCCCGTCTGTCCTTATAGTCACAATGTCGCCTCCTTTTTAGACACTTTTGTTCTTCCTCTCTGTATAAGGACACTATGATGGCATTTAGGGCCCATGTGGATAATCCAGGAAATCTCCCCATCTCCAAATCCTTAATCACACAGGCAAAGATCCTTTTCCCTCAGAAGCTAACATCAACAGGTTCCATGTGATACCTTTTTTTGTTTTTAGTCGCGAAGTCATGCCTGACTCTTTTCGCACCCAGGCTCCTCTGTCCATGGTCTTTCCCAGGCAGGGATACTGGAGCAGGTTGCCATTTCTCCTGCATTATCAGGTGGGTTCTTTACCACTGAGCCACCTGGGAAGCCCAGTGATATCTTTAGACGGCCATTATTCAGCTTACGACACTAATGTACGACAAACCTCTAATGTGTCAGAGGTCAGAGGTCTTACAACTATGAACCTAACATGGTTTTTTCTTTTGGCTGTGCTGGCTTTTCTTTGCAGCATAGGGGCTCTTCATTGCAGTGAATGGACTCGCTAGTTGTGGGGTGCAGGCATAGTTTCCTGACCAAGAATCGACCTACATCTCCTATTGGAAGGCAGATTTCTTAACCACTCTGCCACCAGGGAAGTTTCCACAACTATGAATATTAAGTGATAAACACTTTATGCATTTAAGATAGCTAAAAGGTCAGTGGACGTATACTTTTCCTATCACTTAAACAAAGAAATTTTGGAACTGCAGAGAGCGTTGGGCTGCGCTTAGTTTCTCAGCACGTCACACTCTGTGACCCCATGCACTGTAGCCAGCCAGGTTCCTCTGTCCTTGGGGATTCTCCAGGCAAAAATACTGGAGTGGGTTGCCATGCTTTCCTCCAGGGGATCTTCCCCACCCAGGGATGGAACCCAGGTCTCCTGCTTTGCAGGCAGATTCTTTTCCCTGAGCCACGTTCAAAAGCTGCAAATTACTCAACTTTCCGTGGCAGTCCAAAGCTCTTTTCATTTTACCAGATTCTCTTTTTTTGTTTTTGTGTGGTTTGATTTCTAATCCTTAAATTCATTAATAGTTGTAACTTTAGCTCTATTAATTTTAGCAGTTACGACAGATTTGAATAAAATACTTGAAATAGATATCAGAACATTTTTACATTTTATTTTTATACTAACATTGCTTTAATTTTAGAATTGCTTCTAATTCTCAATCTATACCTTTTTCTGCCTTCTAAGAGCCATTCACAATTTCCATTTCCATCGCAATGAAATGATCTACCTAAGCTTTCAAGTTATTCATCAATATTATTCCTTATTTCAACATGTTTTCTACGATCATCACTTAATATCTAGGCAAAAAATATTTTCAATTTTAGCACAAAATTGTATGAATTCTCCTTCCATCAAAACTTAAAATGTCTTAAAACACACACCATATGAAAGAGATTACTGCCAGTATCAGTATAGTTCAGTTGCTCAGTCGTGTCCGACCCTTTGTGACTCCATGAATCGCAGCATGCCAGGCCTCCCTGTCCATCACCAACTCCCGGAGTTCACTCAGACTCACGTCCATCGAGTCAGTGATGCCATCCAGCCATCTCATCCTCTGTCGCCCCCTTCTCTTCCTGCCCCCAATCACTCCCAGCATCAAAGTCTTTTCCAATGAGTCAACTTTTCGTATGAGGTGTGAAGTACTCCAGTACTCCAAAATACTGGTACTCCAGTACTCCAAAGTACTGGAGTTTCAGCCTCAGCATCATTCCCTCCAAAAAAATCCCAGGGCTGATCTCTTTCAGAATGGACTGGTTGGATCTCCTTGCAGTCCAAGGGACTCTCAAGAGTCTTCTCCAACACCACAGTTCAAAAGCATCATTTCTTCAGTGCTCAGCCTTCTTCACAGTCCAACTCTCACATCCATACATGACCACTGGAAAAACCATAGCCTTGACTAGATGGACCTTTGTTGGCAAAGTAATGTCTCTGCTTTTGAATATGCTATCTAGGTTGATCATAACTTTTCTTCCAAGGAGTAAGTGTCTTTTAATTTCATGGCTGCAGTCACCATCTGCAGTGATTTTGGAGCCCAGAAAAATAACGTCTGACACTGTTTCTACTGTTTCCCCATCTATTTCTCATGAAGTGATGGGACCAGATGCCATGATCTTCATTTTCTGAATGTTGAGCTTTAAGNTTCACTTTCATCAAGAGGCTTTTTAGTTCCTCTTCACTTTCTGCCTTAAGGGTGGTGTCATCTGCATATTTGAGGTTATTGATATTTCTCCCAGCAATCTTGATTCCAGTGTGTACTTCTTCCAGCCCAGCATTTCTCATGATGTACTCTGCATATAAGTTAAATAAGCAGGGTGACAATATACAGCCTTGACATACTCCTTTTCCTATTTGGAACCAGTCTATTGTTCCATGTCCAGTTCTAACTGTTGCTTCCTGACCTGCATATAGGTTTCTCAAGAGGCAGATTGGGTGGTCTGGTATTCCCATCTCTTTCAGAATTTTCCACAGTTTATTGTGATCCACACAGTCAAAAGCTTTGACATAGTCAACAAAGCAGAAATAGATGTTTTTCTGGAATTTTCTTGCTTTTTCGATGATCCAGCAGAGGTTGGTAATTTGATCTCTGGTTCCTCTGCCTTTTCTAAAACCAGCTTGAACATCTGGAAAGCATCATGGCCTACCAACTATTTTGGGGGCTTCCCTGGTGGCTTAGATAGTAAAGAATCTGCCTGCAGTGTGGGAGACATGGGTTTGATCTCTGGGTCTGGAAGATCCCTTGGAGAAGAGGATGGCAATCCATTCCAATATTCTTGCCTGGGAAATTCCATGGACAGAGGAGCCTGGTGAGCTATATAGTCCATCAAGTCAGGAAGAGTTGTACATGACTGAACAGCTAATACTTTCACTGTACCAACTATTTTTGAAGATTTGATGCTTATGCATTAATTCAGTTCAGTTCAGTCGCTCAGTCATGTCTGACCCTTTGAGACCCCTTGAACCACAGCACGCCAGTCCTCCCTGTCCATCACCAACTTCCAGAGTCCACCCAAACCCATGTCCATCGGGTTGGTGATGCCATCCAACCATCTCATCTTCTGTTGTCCCCTTCTCCTCCTGCCCTCAATCTTTCCCAGCATCAGGGTCTTTTCCAATGAGTCAGCTCTTCCCATAAGGTGGCCAAAGTATTGGAGTTTCAGCTTCAACATCAGTCCTTCCAATAAATACCCAGGACTGATCTCCTTTAGGATGGACTGGTTGGATCTCCTTGCAGTCCAAGGGACTCTCAAGAGTCTTCTCCAACACCACAGTTCAAAAGCATCAATTCTTTGGTGCTCAGCTTTCCTTCTAGTCCAACTCTCACATCCATACATGACCACTGGAAAAACAATAGCCTTGACTAGACGGACCTTTGTTGGCAAAGTAATGGCTCTGCTTTTTAATATGCTGTCTAGGTTGGTCATAACTTTCCTTCCAAGGAGTAAGTGTCTTTTAATTTCATAGCTACAGTCACCATCTGCAGTGATTTTGGAGCCCAGAAAATAAAGTCAGCCACTGTTTCCACTGTTTCCCCATCTATTTGCCATTAAGTGATGGGACCAGATACCATGATCTTAGTTTTCTGATGTTGAGCTTTAAGCCGACTTTTTCACTCTCCTCTTTCACTTTCATCAAGAGGCTTTTTAGTTCCTCTTCACTTTCTGCCTTAAGGGTGGTGTCATCTGCATATTTGAGGTTATTGATATTTCTCCCAGCAATCTTGATTCCAGTGTGTACTTCTTCCAGCCCAGCATTTCTCATGATGTACTCTGCATATAAGTTAAATAAGCAGGGTGACAATATACAGCCTTGACATACTCCTTTTCCTATTTGGAACCAGTCTATTGTTCCATGTCCAGTTCTAACTGTTGCTTCCTGACCTGCATATAGGTTTCTCAAGAGGCAGATTGGGTGGTCTGGTATTCCCATCTCTTTCAGAATTTTCCACAGTTTATTGTGATCCACACAGTCAAAAGCTTTGACATAGTCAACAAAGCAGAAATAGATGTTTTTCTGGAATTTTCTTGCTTTTTCGATGATCCAGCAGAGGTTGGTAATTTGATCTCTGGTTCCTCTGCCTTTTCTAAAACCAGCTTGAACATCTGGAAAGCATCATGGCCTACCAACTATTTTGGGGGCTTCCCTGGTGGCTTAGATAGTAAAGAATCTGCCTGCAGTGTGGGAGACATGGGTTTGATCTCTGGGTCTGGAAGATCCCTTGGAGAAGAGGATGGCAATCCATTCCAATATTCTTGCCTGGGAAATTCCATGGACAGAGGAGCCTGGTGAGCTATATAGTCCATCAAGTCAGGAAGAGTTGTACATGACTGAACAGCTAATACTTTCACTGTACCAACTATTTTTGAAGATTTGATGCTTATGCATTAATTCAGTTCAGTTCAGTCGCTCAGTCATGTCTGACCCTTTGAGACCCCTTGAACCACAGCACGCCAGTCCTCCCTGTCCATCACCAACTTCCAGAGTCCACCCAAACCCATGTCCATCGGGTTGGTGATGCCATCCAACCATCTCATCTTCTGTTGTCCCCTTCTCCTCCTGCCCTCAATCTTTCCCAGCATCAGGGTCTTTTCCAATGAGTCAGCTCTTCCCATAAGGTGGCCAAAGTATTGGAGTTTCAGCTTCAACATCAGTCCTTCCAATAAATACCCAGGACTGATCTCCTTTAGGATGGACTGGTTGGATCTCCTTGCAGTCCAAGGGACTCTCAAGAGTCTTCTCCAACACCACAGTTTAAAAGCATCAATTCTTTGGTGCTCAGCTTTCCTTCTAGTCCAACTCTCACATCCATACATGACCACTGGACAAACCATAGCCTTGACTAGATGGACCTTTGTTGGCAAAGTAATGTCTCTGCTTTTGAATATGCTGTCTAGGTTGGCCATAATTTTCCTTCCAAGGAGTAAGCATCTTTTAATTTCATGGCTGCAATCACCATCTGCAGTGATTTTGGAGCCCAGAAAAATAAAGTCAGCCACTATTTCCACTGTTTCTCCATCTATGAAGAAGTGATGGGACCAGATGCCATGATCTTAGTTTTCTGATGTTGAGCTTTAAGCCAACTTTTTCACTCTCTTCTTTCATTTTCATCAAGAGGCTCTTTAGTTCTTCTTCACTTTCTGCCATAAAGGTGGTGTCATCTGCATATCTGAGGTTATTGATATTTCTCCCGGCAATCTTGATTCCAGTGTGTACTTCTTCCAGCCCAGCATTTCTCATGATGTACTCTGCATATAAGTTAAATAAGCAGGGTGACAATATACAGCCTTGACATACTCCTTTTCCTATGTGGAACCAGTCTGTTGTTCCTTGTCCAGTTCTAAATGTTGCTTCCTGACCTGCATACAGGTTTCTCAAGAGGCAGGTCAGGTGGTCTGGTAGTCCCATCTCTTTCAGATGCATGAATAGGTATTAATAACAATATATTGTTGTTTTATAGTTGCTAAGTTGTGGTTTGACTCTTTTGTGGTCTGTAGCCCACCTGGCTCCTCTGTCCATGAGATTTCCCAGGCAAGAATACTGGAATGGGTTGCCTTTCCCTCCTCCAGGGGATATTCCCCACCCAGGGATCTAACCCACGTGTCCTGCATTGGCAGTTGGGTTCTTTACCACTGAGCTGCCAGGAAAGCCCAATAGGTAATATAGATCCATTAAAGTTTCAGTTTTTAGTCCATTGGCTTCATTCACTTGTTAAAATCCACTTAGAAAATCCAGTTCAACCAAGTTTCTGTATAAGGTAACGTGGACAAAGACTTTGTAAACTGGTGAAAACTATACCACTTTTAGGTATTATTAATATCTGCATATAGTTGTAAATATAAGACTGTATTTTTTAAAGGTGTAGACAATTACCTACCATTTCTGATATTTGCCTGCCATTTCTGTTACAAATAAATCTTTATATTATTTTCCATATTAAACAAAACCAGAGAAGGTATTTTTACTTTTTACACCTTTTTATGTCCTCTGGAGAATCTAGTCTTGCTTCCCAGCTGCCTGCATTTTCAAGTCAAGTAACAACTTTGCAATCAAGTGTGAAGAATCCCCCCACTGAAAGTAAGAAGTAACTGAAACTGAAACTGAAGTCGCTCAGTCGTGTCCTACTCTTTGTGATCCCATGGACTGTATGTAGCCTACCAGGCTCCGCAATCTGTAGAATTTTCCAGGCAAGAGTACTGGAGTGGGGTGCCATTTCCTTCTCTAGGGGATCTTCCCAACCCAGGGATCGAATCCAGGTCTCCTGCACCGCAGGCAGACGCTTTACCGTCTGAGCCACCAGGGAAGCACTTAGACACAAAACCCAGCACTTATCCCCGTCTCCCTATAATGTGCTTCCCAGTCGTCTGCCTTCCAGCAAAGTTAGTTTGAAGGCTCTGGATTTTATTTAAAAAATGAGGTATACGTGTCTCTTTCAATTCTGGTTTCCTCGGTGTGTATGCCCAGCAGTGGGATC
>SJXQ01008453.1:0-17372 GCA_006408695.1 Aepyceros melampus
CTAAAAATATTTTTTAAAAAAAATATGAGATCACCTTAAAAAAATAATAATAATTTTCTAGGCTGATACTCACTGATTCATCCTTTGAGAAGTTATATATGTTACATATACTTTAAAAACATAGATTCTGAAAGTGGATGACCTGAGTTCAAATCTCAAATTTGCAGTTCTTTAAAGGCAGTGCCTGTGTTTTACTCATTTCTGTACTCTTTAAAGAGCAGGAAGAACACTGATTAACCACTATGGAAAACACTGTAGAGATTCCTCAAAAGTTTTAAAAAAAAAAAAAAGTACTACCACATGATCTAACAATTCCAGTCTTGGGTATTTATTCAAAGAAAGGAAAATCATGAAATAGAAAAGATATATACATCCCTATGTTCATTGCATCATTTGCAATAGCCAAGATACAGGAGCAATTTAAGGGCCCACGAACAGATGAATAGATAAAGATGTTATAATATATAATGGACTATTACTCAGCCATTAAAAAAAAAATGAAACCTTGCCATTTGTGACAGCACGGACAGACCAACAGGGCATTATGCTAAGTGAAATAAGCTAGACAGAAAAAGACAAATGCTGTATGGTTTCATTTATAAGTAAAACATAAAGAATACAACAAACTAGCAAATACAACAACAACAAAAAAAACAGACTCACAGATATACAGAACTAGTGGTCACTGGTGGAAACAAGGAAGAAGGGCCAGGCAAGATAATGGTAGGGGACTAAGAGTTACAAACTACAAAATGTATAAAACAAGCTACAAGGGTATATTGCACCACACAGGGAATATAGCCAATATTTTATAAGTATAATATAATCTTTAAAAACTGAATCATTTTGTTGTGCAACTGAAACTTATATTTTACACCAGTAAGTGAGCAAGTAAATGAAAGTGGCTTAGTCATGTCCGACTCTTTGCAACTCCGTGGACTATACAGTCCAAGGAATTCTCCAGGCCCGAATACTGGAGTGGGTAGCCTTTCCCTTCTCCAGGGGATCTTCCCAACCCAGGGATCAAACCCAGGTCTCTTGCATTGCGGGCAGATTCTTTACTAGCTGAGCCACAAGGGAAGCCCAAATACTTTACACCAACTACACCTCATTTTTTTAAACTGTTTATTTAATTGGCTACATCAGGTCTCAGTTGTGGCATGCAGGATCTTTTGTTGCTGCACACAGACTCTCCAGCTGTGGCACAGGCTCCAGAGCACACAAGCTTCAGTAGTTGCAGCGTGCAGGCTTAGTCGTTCTGTGGCATGTGGGATCTTAGTTACCTGACAAGGGATCTAACTTGTGTCCCTGCATTGAAGGTGGATCTTAACCACTGGACCACCAGGGAAGTTCCTTTACCTCAATTTTTAAAAAGAATCACATGACTGTTAAATGACCAAGGCAAGGGTCAGGTTTAGATTCATCTGACTCTAAAGCCAGCTCACAATGCTATGTATACAACTATTTCAAGCTAACAGAATATGGCAGATTTGTGTTCAATCCAAAAAAGAAATATAATTGAATCATTAACTATTCAAGTTATACAAGGATTTAAAGCATTCAGTGCTATTTGAAAACTGAAATACCCAAGTAGTCATCACAGAAAGTAGGGGGGAAAACCCACTTCCCTCCTGACACATAGCTGTTTCCAACCACTGTGCTTATTTGACTCCCATCATCATCATATAGATATTTTACAGTCCTGGGTTTTGTTTACAGAAAAGTGCTCTGTGAAAGCATGAGGAACTGAAACGCAAAGAACCAGGAAATAACAGATGAAAAAGTCTTGTTTAGAAACCAAAACAAAAATGAATAAAAGAATTAGAGTAGGAGTGGCAGTGTATTAGGATTTTAGTAATTCACTGCCACTCCTGCTCTAGTTCCTTTATTCATCTTTGCTTTGTTTTTTAAACATGACTTTTTCATCTGTTATTTCCTGGTGCTTTGCATTTCAGTTCCTCAGCTTTTCACAGACCACTTTTCTGTAAACAGATCCCAGGACTGTAAAATACCTAAAACTATTTGATGATGATGACAATGAAGACAATGAATGACCGCCATGGTGAGGATGATGACTAACTACATAATCTAAAAGAATTCCTCAATTCAATGAGTATTTAACACATTAGCTGTCTTAGAAAGTGCAATAAATGTCCAGTATAATCCCCATTACTACTTAACAATTAAACCTTTCAAATAAGGAAGTTCATCAAGATATTGTGTAATACTTTTATGCAAATTTGGGGCTACAGTCAAATCTCTGAGTTATACAGATATATAAATACTCTCCTTACATTTCCAACAGGTTTATTGTAACATGCGCAAAAATGGTGCTCCGTCTGACTGTCATTCTGTTCCTAACTTTGCATCTCCTGCCTGGAATGAAAAGTTCAATGGTAAATTTGATTAACAATGGATATGAAGGGATTGTCATTGCAATTAACCCTAGTGTGCCAGAAGATGAAAAACTCATTCAAAACATAAAGGTAAGAGAAAAGCTTATTTCCACTTATTTTTATTTTGTTAAGTATTTCAACTCATGTTGCCTAGGCAGATACGCACATTCACATAGAGTTATAACTTTCCAAAGTTCCTTTGATAATATTCATCATTTATTTAGCATGTATCTAAACTGTCAAGGTTAATATCTGCTTAGTTTAAGTATTATGCATCATATATTAATAGCTTTAATCACTCCCTTAATGAATTATTAAAAGGCCAAACTAATATTTTCAACTCATTAAGCTAAAAGAAAGATCTTCAAGCTTCTAGAGAATAATTTTGAAACTTTATGAAGTTACTTTTATAATGTTTAAAAAACTAACTTTATTTAAAGCCCTTGAGGTTCATTATCTTATACAGTTTTTTCAATTTTTTCAGTCTTCACATTTGTTTAGCTCTGAAAACTTTGAAATTCTTAAGTATCTGATCATAAAGAAAATATTATATTTTTGAAGTTTATTTATTTCCTAATTTTCTTTGGGTTAATCAGTACAATATTCTATATATAGTACTCAATATATACTATTTTCTTTGTATCTCAGTATCCCTATAAGGGGGTCAACAATGCATGCATGCATGCTCACTCATTTCAGTCGTATCTGACTTTTTGTGACTCCATGGACTGTAGCGCACCAGGCTCTTCTGTCCACGGGATTCTCTAGGCAAGAACACTGGAGTGGATTGCCATGACCTGCTCCAGGGGATCTTCCCAACCCAGGGATCAAACCCACGTCCCTTATGTCTCCTGCATTGGCACACAGGTTATCACCAGCACTACCTGGAAAGCCCACACAATATAGATTATTAATTACCCTTGCTGTATAAATTGAGAGAAGTTAAGTGATTTGCACAGTCATACATTAAGTAGCAAAACTAGAACTTGAAGCCAATGACTTACGTATTCTTAGAAAATTATTGCCTGGTAAAACTTTGCTTTTTATGAACACATTCCATATGAGAAGATAACTCAAAATAAATCTAGCAAATGGTTTTTTCAATTAACAACAGCATAAAATCAACCAAATTTAAACTCCCACCCAGTTTTAAGCACCTCTGTCCAATTCAAGAAGCAACTTGCTAACAGACTCCCAGTCTTAATTACCTTTATATCTCACCTAGCATTCTCACTCCCTGCTCCAACTCATGTTGAATGCAGACCTGGACAGGTAAAAATTAAAGAACTGATTTCTAGGTATATAAAAATGATAGTTTACAGACTAGATAGACATGGTAAAATGTAACCTACTTTTCAGTTAGTCTTTGCCAAAATATTTGGGGAGATGGGCTTAGATCGGCTTCTTCTTGCTTGTTTGTACATTTTCACGTTCATTTCATTGTGAAACTACTACTACAAGGTACTTTTAATTTTGTCAGGAAATGGTAACTGAAGCTTCTACTTACCTGTTTCACGCCACCAAACGAACAGTTTATTTCAGGAATGTAAGCATTTTAATTCCAATGACGTGGAAGTCAAAATCTGAGTACTTAATGCCAAAACAAGAATCATATGACCAGGTAGGGTATTTTATCTAGCTCCTAAATTGTTTATTCTTGCTGTGACTTTTAGAAATGAATGCTCATAATTTTGAGTAATTACTAATGACTACTTTAGTACTTAATTTAGTAATATTACTGTTCTAAATTTAGATGAAAATTTCCTTGTTTCTATTGCTCATGAGATCTGTTTTGGTTTGTTTATTCTGCCTTTTAGGCAGATGTCATAATTGCTAATCCTTACCTAAAATATGGAGATGATCCCTATACACTTCAATATGGAAGATGTGGAGAAAAAGGACAATATATACATTTTACTCCAAACTTCTTGCTGACTAATAATTTGCCTATCTATGGGTCCCGAGGTAAGGATATCTATTTCATACTTCTGTTTTTATTGCCACTGGAAACAAATATAACACTGTGATTGACGGTATTTTTTAAATTTTTAAAGGAAAAAATAAGTATTAATTAATATTTTTGTTTGGAAAGTAACTAGTTATGTTCAACCTAACTACATTTTTTTGGTATGTGTGTTTAATAATAAAGTTACCATTTACTGATACTAACTGATTTAACTTCTTTGATCTAATGAAAGTTGTCAATTTCTAGATTTCCTTGACTCAGTTAGATTGATGATGTGGGGAAGGGAGACTTAAAATATAAGAAAACTGTATTTATATACACGTTTCCCTCATTATTCAAAAGAAGTGTTCCTATGAAACTTTTCATAAGTCAGAATGATATACAAGAAGCAGTTACCTTAGGACACATCTTGTTAACAGATACACAAAATATGTTGAGATAAACCACAGATGCTCACAGACACATTTCAAATCTATGAGGCTTGATGCCAAGCACAGTTGCTAGGGAAGGAGCTTGGTGCTGCCACTTTTCCTGCTCTGGGTGTGTGCTGTCTGTAAAACAGCTGGCTACAAAACAAATGCCTAACACTATCTTTGCTTTTTGCCTTTTTTCATAAAAGCAAAATCCTATTCAAATTTCTTTCTGTTAGTGAAAACAGGTACTAAGGTGGGTCTTTCATAAAAATGAAGTGGTGTATAATGAATTTTCAAAAACCAGGGATACTTCTGTTGTAAACATAAATTTTAAAGTGGCAATATTCTCTCATAGGCAGAGCATTTGTCCATGAGTGGGCCCACCTCCGATGGGGAATATTTGATGAGTATAACAGGGACCAGCCATTCTATATCTCCAGAAGGAACACTATTGAAGCAACAAGGTATCATTCTATTGAATAAAATCTGTTTTCAAATGTTTTCACTTATGAATTTTTAATTTTCTATAATAGGCAAAGACTATCTCTGTGGTCAAGTGCTCACATAGTTAATTGCAATATTCAACCTGCCCCACTATATATCTAACAATTTCTGAGTATTACATTTTGGAAGCACGATCAATCAAAATTTGGGAATAATTTCAATATTCATGGGGTTGTATTAAAAATATGTTGTCAGAGGAAAGAGAAAGAAAAAAGTTGTAATCAAAACCTTAAGATATCTGAGAATTAGAGCTCAAGTTCTTAGCCAATCTTTTATTCCATGTGGTTCAAACTTTTTAAGGTGAATCTGTTTCACTGAAATCAATTAAACTGTTATAGTCTCATGTTAAGTATATTTTATTTTTCATTTAATCTTGAGCTTAAAGAAAAGAAGTACTTTTCATAAAAATAAGTGAAAATTTTGATTTTTTAAAGAAATGGTAGAATTAGATGGCTCTTATTTATGAATAGATGAGATATTTAAATTAAAACTATCAAATACATGGAATAGTTAATGAGTATTAAAGAACAACAGAAATCAGTGTAATTAAAACTGCTTTAGAATAAAAAAAACATATTAGAGAAAAGAGGTGTGGTAGAAAAATGCCTTTGCATTGTTCGCTTTATGTCTACTAAGCTGCTGGAATCTTTCACAGAGACTCGGCTTTCAACCCAGGAAACACTCTCTCCTCTTCTCATGAAGCAACCCCTCCCAGCACCACCTCCCGTATTCAGATAATGCTTGTCAATCCTTCAAGTCTCAGTCTGAATGCTTCCCCCAAGTGTCTTTCCTCTCCCTCCATTTGAGGTTAGATATCCTTGAGGCTGTTCCCAAAGCAACATACACGGGCTGCTCTCACCTGCGCACGAGTGTGTGTGCGCGTGTGTATCTGTGTGCGCTCAGGCACTGATTCGTGTCTCTTTGTGACCCCATGGACTGCAGTCCACCAGGCTCCTCTGTCCATGGAATTTTCTAGGCAAGAATACTGGAGAGGGTTGCCATTTAATCCTTGAGGGTGCTTCTTACACAGTGGGCAATAATTTTCTGTGTCATTTTACTTTCTCCACTAGACTTTAAGATCCTTGAGGACTGATTTTTTTTTAATCTCCTAGCCTTGTTCATGGAGAAGGCAATGGCACCACACTCCAGTACTCTTGCCTGGAAAATCCCATGGACAGAGGAGCCTGGTGGACTGCAGTCCATGGGGTCGCTAAGAGTCGGGCATGACTGAGCAACTACACTTTCACTTTTCACTGTCATGCATTGGAGAAGGAAATGGCAACCCACTCCAGTGTTCTTGCCTGGAGAATCCCAGGACAGAGGAGCCTAGTGGGCTGCCGTCTATGGGGTCGCACAGAGTCGGACACGACTGAAGCGACTTAGCAGCAGTAGCAGCAGCCTTGTTCATGGCATAAAGTAAAAACTAAACAAAGAATCTATCAAACAACTACTTTTTAAAAGTTAATGAAAACAAATCAGTTTCCTTATCAGTCATAAAGATATGTATAAAAACAAGTATCGAAAATAACACAGATCCTACTGTGAGCCAGGCACTTTGTCAGAGGCAGTGTAAGTTTAATTTTCACACTTACTCTAGAGCTAACCTTCTGGGAAAATATGACTAATCATTTCTTTTAATCCTTGAAATATAAATAAATTTATTCAAATGGATTAGTGGAATGAATAATATTAACACAGAATGGTATAAATCCTTCAGATAAGAACTCTTTAGAATCTTTCACCCATACCCTACTCCACCTCATTCTCTGCTAGGATTTGACAATTCTCTTACTTATAAAGCCCAAAGGTTTGAACACACAAGCATTTCTATACAGGGTTTATTTTCATTTCTTCTTTCAGTCTAGCTCAATAAAATATAATAAAAACATAAACACAAAAACCACACATGGTCTTTTATGTATGATATATACATCTATGTATATATGTATACATATATATAACAATATGGGCTTCTCTGGTAACTCAGCTGGTAAAGTATCTGCCTGCAATGCATGAGACTCTGGTTCAATTCCTGGATCAGAAAGACCTCCTGGAGAAGGGGGTCTTCTGATAGGCTACTCACTCCAATATTCCTGGGCTTACCTGGTGGCTCAGATGGTAAAGAATCCACCCTGGGTCGGGAAGACCCCTTGGACGAGGGCATGGCAACTCAGTCCAGTAGTCTTGCCTGGTGAATCTCATGGACAGAGGAGCCTAGCGGGCTACAGGCAACAGGGTCGCAAAGAGTCAGACATGCCTGAACAACTAAGCACAGCACAGCACATACAGCAATATCAGTTCAGTTCAGTTGTGTCCGACTCTTCGCAACGCCATAACTGCAGCACGCCAGGCTTCCCTGTCCATCACCAACTCCCAGAGCGTAATCAAACTCATGTCCATCAAGTCAGTGATGCCATCCAACCATCTCATCCTCTGTCATCCCCTTCTCCTTCCACCTTCAACCTTGCCCAGCATCCGGGTCTTTTCAAATGAGTCAGTTCTTCACATCAGGTGGCCAAAGTATAGGAGTTTCAGATTCAGCATCAGTCCTTCCAATGAATATTCAGGATTGATTTCCTTTAGGATTGACTGGTTTGATCTCCTTGAAGTCCAAGGGACTCTGAAGAGTCTTCTCCAGCACCACAGTTCAAAAAGCATCAACTCTTCAGCACTCAGTTTTCTTTGTAGTCCAACTCTCACATCCATACATGACTACTGGAAAAACCATAGTTTTGATTAGATGGACCTTTCTCAGCAAAGTAATATCTCTGCTTTTTAATATGCTCTCTAGGTTGGTCATAGCTTTTCTTCCAAGGAGTAAGCATCTTTTAATTTCATGGCTTCAGTCACCATCTGCAGTGATTTTTGAGCCCAAAGAAATAAAATCTGACACTGTTTCCACTGTTTCCCCATCTAATTCCCATAAAGTGATGGGACCAGATGCCATGATCTTAGTTTTCTGAATGTTGAGCTTTAAGCCAACTTTTTCACTTTCCTCTTTCACTTTCATCAAGAGGCTTTATACATATATATATACACACACACACACACACACACACACGTGTGCAAGTATATATGTATATGTGTACCATGAGTAGGAAATCTAAGAGGGTTTTAAGCATAATGTTGACTCTACCCTCCCCACTGGGAAGCCACTCCTCTGTATCTTTTAACTCAATTAATGTTCACAACATGCCTGTGAGGAATTATCATCTTTAGCTCAAAGTTACAAGGAGCTAATAGATATGTTGATCACTTTAATGAACAGTGAATATTAATACATATGAATTAACATCATTGTTCTTGTTGAAGTTAATGGTGAATAGGGGTAGAACACTGTGCCCACTTTTGTCAAAAGGAATTTGGTACATGGTCCACAGCAATTATCACTGAGGGAATGATTTTAGGATGTTAATATCTATTCATAATTTCTCTGGCCTTCATATATAAATGTAATCTAATTCTTTCACCATAGATGTTCAACTCATATTACTGGTATTAATGTGATTTTCAAGAAATGCCAGGGAGGCAGCTGTATAACAAGGCCATGCAGACGTGACTCACAGACAGGTCTGTATGAAGCAAACTGTACATTCATCCTAGAAAAATCCCAGACTGCAAAGGAGTCCATCATGTTTATGCAAAGTCTCCATTCTGTAAGTACCTTTTTCTAGTCTCACAAAGGAAGCTTTTGGAAAAAATTAATTAAAGAAGATGAATTTTCTACTGTGAAATTATATATACCAATAGAAGTAAGGAAAATTACTAAGACAGTTAACTAACAGTCATTTTATCCAGTCCTGGGTCACCAGTCTTGTCAGAATATATCTGGAAATTATCCCATACTCAGTCCATGGGGTCACAAAGAGTCAGACACGACTGAGTGACTTCACTTTCACTTTATTACTAAACTGTCTTTTTTCTTCCGAGGTAAAACTGTGCCCTCCTCATTGGTATCACAGAATTTCTTATAGCATCCCTTATCTTCTTTGACTTCTGTAGTGTCTAGAACTACAACCTTATTTAATGATTTCTTCTAAGTGTTATTCATACTACTTTTCCAAAGCAAATCATTCTGTAGCTTCAGAAAGTACTGACAGTCTTTGCTTTCCATTACCTTCACACTAAAGCACACTATGCTTGGCAAAATGATATTGTGAAAACATAAATGGCTCTGTCTCTACAGAACAACAAAACACTGCTTAATCTGAAATTTAATTCTCTAGTTTTTTAAAAGGGAATTAAAAAATACTTTACAGTATTACTGTTGTTAGTTTTATAAGAGTTAATATAAATATTATATTCTTGCCTTGAGAACCCCATGAACAGTATGAAAAGGCAAAATGATGATACCAAAAGAGAAACTCTCCAGGTCATTATTCAAAGGTAAGGTGCAGTGGCTCTGCTGGAGCAGTCGTGAAGAGATACCCCACGCTCAAGGTAAGTGAAACCCAAATAAGATGGTGGGTGTTGCGGGAGGGAATCAGAGGGCAGACACACTGAAACCATACTCACAGAAAACTAGTCAATCTAATCACACTAGGACCACACCCTTGTCTGACTCAATGAAACCAAGCCATGCCTGCAGGGCAACCCAAGATGGGAGGGTCATGGTGGAGAGGTCTGACAGAATGTGGTCCACTGAAGAAGGGAATGGCAAGCCACTTCAGTATTCTTGCCTTGAGAACCCCATGAACACTATGAAAAGGCAAAATGATAGGATAGCAAAAGAGAAACTCCCCAGGTCATTAGGTGCCCAATATGCTACTGGAGGTCAGTGGAGAAATAACTCCAGAAAGAATGGATAGAGCCAAAGCAAAAACAATCCCCAGTTATGGATGTGACTGGTGATAGAAGCAAGATCCGATGCTGTAAAGAGCAGTATTGCATAGGAACCTGGAATGTCAGGTCCATGAATCAAGGCAAATTGGAAGTGGTCAAACAAGAGATGGCAAGGGTGAACGTCAACATTCTAGGAATCAGTGAACTAAAATGGACTGGAATGGGTGAATTTAACTCAGATCCCAGAGGATAAGAAGGAGATAAATCAGGCAAGTGGGGGCCAGAGCAGGTAGAAGTGTGCGGGCTGTGGTTCCAGACTTGGGCTTTTGGTAGGAGCGATGGGGAGCTCGGGGATGGTGTGACAGGCACGCACTCTCAGCCTCACCTGTGATGCTTTGAAACTTACAGTAGAAACGTGAAGACTTTTCTCTTTCGAGTTGACACTCTATGTGCCAGAATTTTAATATGCTTTGATTAGAACTTAACAAACTATAGAACTGTGATTTAGGAGCTGAAAGGGGTTCAACTTTATACCTTGAATACTTTATATAACAAAAATGGATCTAAGTATCTTTCCACTGAAAACATTCAGGAATTTATGGAGGGTATGAAACTAACTTGTCAAAAGTAAAATTAAAAGAAACTTTAATAAAAACTTATTAAAATTTACTCAGCTGTGTTAAAATTTTTTTAGCAAAGGGTGCATTATAAATAAAAATATGCATAGCTTTATGCTGCAGAAAGATACTCTTCTTCTTGTTCTGTTAAAAAGTTTGGCCACTTTATTTTCATTTTGAATCTGATACGGCAGCCTTGATATTTTTTCTTCTCAATAAAAAGCATATGTTTGACATGCCATGGCCGTGATTGCTTCAGCCCCAGCAGAGATGTGGAAATTGGAGTCAGGGCCCAGTGGAGCTCTTACAGGATGTCCATGTCGGTGTTTCGGCAGTTCCCATTCGTTTGTAGCTGCCGTATCAATGGCAAGGAAAATAGGTTTGATTAATTTGGCAGCAGTGTTCCTCTTATAATATTTTTGAGAGATGGGATTGTTCAGGGTTGAATTCCCAATTATTTCCTGCTGTAAGAAGAAGCATAAAACAATGTTTCCAGCATCAAGTGTAATTAGTTCTTCTATTGACTTGTGTTTTTAATGTTAAAATCACATTCCTCTGTGGGAGGAATTGACAGATACTATTCTTCCTCATATATGCACGAATATCCTTGAAAACTGAGTATATGTTTTTGACAACTTCTTTCTGTGTCTCTGAGATCAAAGCTCTGAAGAGCTCTGAGATCAAAGCACAAAGGAGGTGGGACACACGATGTAACAAGAATAATATTCTGAACGTTTTCAACTAATACAGATTGTGGATTTCATTCTCCCCTACATACCATGCTCCTTTGTCATCATTTAAATAGTGTGGCACTCAAAGAGAAGAGGGAATGCTCTCGTTTATACCAGCATTATTCACAATGGCCAAAAGGTGAAAGCCCAGCCCAGCTGTCTATTGATGATGAATGAATAACTGAGGTTTGTACATCTGATGGAGGAGCATTCAGGATTGAAAAGGAAAGGAATTCTTTCAGATGCAACAACATGGACGGGCCGTGAAGACATCATGCTAAGTGAATAAGTCAGACGCAGAAGACAAATGCTGTATGATTTCACATATATGAGACAAAAAAATAACTAGATTCATAGAAACAGCAGAATGGTGTTTGTCAAGGCCCAAGGGGAGGGAAAGATAGGGAGTTGTTGTTTCATGTGTACAGAGATTTTGTTTTGTAAGATGAAAAAATCCTGAGATTTGTTGAACAACAGTGTGAATATACTTAACATTTCTGTACTGTATGCTTAAAATGATAAAGACGGTAAATTCTGGGCTATGTGTATAAATGACTAATCCGCCAGGCTCCTCTGTCCGTGGGATTCTCCAGGAAAGAATACTGGGGTGGGTTGCCATTCCCTTCTCCAGGCAGTCTTCCTGACCCAGGGATTAAACCCAGGTCTCCTGCACTGCAGGGGGTTCTTGACCCTTTTAGCTACCCGGGAAGCTCCTCTGGACTCCAAATGTCTGCCACTATATACAACGTGCTGAATATCAAATCAAGAAGGAGAAAGGACGGGGGTGCCTCTTAACTGATAGAAAAAGGAAGGAAGGAGACGTCACAGCACTGACCCCTGGAAAAGGTGGAAAGAAAAAGAGAAGCACTGATGCGAGAAGAGGTCAGTGCAGGGCTTCTTGCTTCTTCTGTGGGGAGGTGTCCCGACATGAACGCGTAGGAGGGGTACGGAAGGAGCCCTCAGTGTCAGAGCGAGCTGCCCTGGGCTGGACGGCAAGGATGCGGGCCCTCAGGAAGATGCCTCAGCCTCCTTGTCCAGCGTGGCCCGGGGATGCCAGTGCAGCTTCTGCAAGGAAGGGGCTGGATGCACACCTCCTTCCTCTTTCCTGTGCGAGGCTGGCGAGTGAGGGAAGGGCTCCTATAGGCTGGGAGGCTTTCAGAAAGGATGCCAACCTGAGGTCCCAGGAAACTCTGTCTGCCGATGTCGCCTGGGACGCAGAGCAGCACCATGACGAGGAAAGTCTGTGCATCCTGGAGCCAGTCTAACTTGGTTTTTATTCTTGGTCTCTATACTTCCCAGCTATGCAAATCTGAACAAGTTAATTAACTGCTCTGCACTTAAGATGTGATCATAGTAATGCCCACCTCACCCTGAGGATTAAGTGGTTTTGAACTCATGAAAATCCTAACACAGTGCTTGACACACAGTCTCAGACTTGTCAGTGGTTATTCTTATTAGAAAGGGATTGGGAAGAGAGGGCTCAAACATGTATTTGTCAACACTGCCTAAAGAAACCAAGTCACTCGCCTTCACATGGAAATTCTAAAGCTTCCATCTTTGCCACCTAAGTGAGTACAGGCTAGGGAAAAAAAGATCAGTTATGAAAAAATAAAGTTAATTTTTTGTACATTGAGTGTGGTGAGAATAGATTTTTGATTCTGTCATTTTTAGGGGCCTCAAGTGTTCCTTGTCTGAGTCCCATACCTAAGTGAGTACAGGCTAGGGAAAAAAAGATCAGTTATGAAAAAATAAAGTTAATTTTTTGTACATTGAGTGTGGTGAGAATAGATTTTTGATTCTGTCATTTTTAGGGGCCTCAAGTGTTCCTTGTCTGAGTCCCATCTCACATCCATACATGACCACTGGAAAAACCATAGCCTTAACTGGATGGACCTTTGTTGGCAAAGTAATGTCTCTGCTTTTTTAATATGCTGTCTAGGTTGGTCATAACTTTTCTTCCAAAGAGTAAGCGTCTTTTAATTTCATGGTTGCAGTCACCATCTTCAGTGATTTTGGAGCACCCCAAAATAAAGTCTGCCTCTGTTTCCACTGTTTCCCCATCTATTCGCCATGAAGTGATGGGACCGGATGCCATGATCTTACTTTTCTGAATGTTGAGCTTTAGCCAACTTTTTCACTCTTCTCTTTGACTTTCATCAAGAGGCTTTTTAGCTCCTCTTCACTTTCTGCCATAAGGGTGGTGTCATCTGCATATCTGAGGTTATGATATTTCTCCCAGCAATCTTGATTCCAGCTTGTGCTTCTTCCAGCCCAGTGTTTCTCATGATGTACTCTGCATGTAAGTTAAACAAGCAGGGTGACAATATGCAGCCTTGACATACTCCTTTTCCTATTTGGAACCAGTCTGTTGTTCTATGTCCAGTTCTAACTGTTGCTTCCTGACCTGCATAGAGATTTCTCAAGAGGCAGGTCAGGTGGTCTGGTATTCCCATCTCTTTCAGAATTTTCCAGTTTGTGGTGGTCCACAAAGTCAAAGGCTTTGGTAGAAGCCTGTGGTAGAAGCAGTGGTAGAAGCTTTTCTGGAACACGCTTGCTTTTTTGACTTGCACTTGCCCTGACTTGGCTGCCAGAGGCCTAACGCACAAACATTTTATCAATCACATCATCAAGCTCCACGTGTATGCACCCTTGCAAACTGACCCCCTTTGCTCGCTCCTCAGGCCAACAGTTGCAGACATGGGCCACCCTCCCCAGGCTTGAAGCATGCTATAATTGAGGAAGTGGTCTGGGCTTCAGGGGGCCACAACTCCTTGCCCCATAGAGAAGACCTTGGTCTGAGGACCACAGCAGCATTTGCTTGTGCAGCCTAGAGTGCAGGGTCTTCTTGCCTTGTTTACAAATGGCAGCGTGCACCAGAAATCGATTCCAAATCCTTCAGTTAGAACCAGAGAGCAAAAGCCTGAAAGAGAAAGTGCACAGTAGGGCCTGGAATATATTCAACAGGCAGAGGAATGAAAAGTGACAGAGAAGATTGTCTCTCAAACCTTTCTTAAAATCAGGCATTTTGAGAAGAATGGGCCTCTTCCAGAAAAAGAAACCTCACTCCAGCATCAACACTTCAGACTGGGAATGTGGTGACTGGAGATGTATCATTTTCCATTGATTCTAAGGAGCACACCGTACGTTTTAGCATCGTGAAATCAGACTGTCTCCTCTAACTGATGGTTCTTCACTATGGCCGTCAACCAAGCAGCGGTTGTGAGCCGGCCGTCAGCGCCTGTGCACANGAAAGATCATGGCATTGGGTCCTATCATTTCATGGCAAACAGAAGGGGAAAAAGTGGAGGCAGTAACAAATTTTATTTTGGGTGACTCCAAAATCACTTGGACAGTGGTTACGGTAGTCATGTATGAATGTGAAAGCTAGAGCATAAAGAAAGCTGAGTGATGGAGAAATGATGCTTTGAAATTGTGTGATGGAGAAGACTCCTGAGAGTCCCTTGGACAGCAAGGGGATCAAACTAGTCAATCCTAAAGTGAATTAATCCTGAGTATTCATTGGAAGGAATGATGCTGAAGCTGAAACTCCAATATTTGGCCACCTAATGCAAACAGCTGACTCACTGGAAAAGACCCTGATGCTGGGAAAGACTGAAGGCAGGAGGAGAAAGGTGTGAAAGAGGGTGAGATGCTTGGATAGCATCACGGGCTTAAAGGACATGAGTCTGAACAAACCCCAGGAGATAGTGAAGGACAGGGAAGACTGGCTACTGCAGTCCATGAGGGTGCAAAGTGTCGGACACGACTTACGGGCTGAACAACGAAAACAATGCTAACTGTTGTGAGTGCTCATCTTAATTTGTCTAATCTACCTGCATTTTTAAAGATCTAAAACGTCTAAGTTCAATTTAAGTCTACAAAAGATTCTTAAAGTTAATTTAAATTTGTTGATATTAAAATAGCTTCAAATGCAGTCAGTAAGAAGATCAATAACTGTTTTTAACTTAATAACTTCATTAATTCAATAATTTTATTAATACTTTGTTAATCAGACCACATGATCTTTTCTACTCATAGAATTCAGATTCCCTACTTTGGTGACTGGAAAAGGTCAGTTTTCATTCCAATACCAAAGAAAGGCAATGCCAAAGTATGCTCAAACTACTGCACAATTGCACTCATTTCACATGCTGGTAAAGTAATGCTGAAAATTCTCCAAGCCAGGCCTCAGCAATATGTGAACCGTGAACTTCCTGATGTTCAAGCTGGTTTTAGAAAAGGCAGAGGAACCAGAGATCAAATTGCCAACATCTGCTGGATCATCAAAAAAGCAAGAGACTTCCAAAAAAACATCTATTTCTGCTTTATTGACTATGCCAAAGCCTTTGACTGTGTGGTTCACAAGAAACTGTGGAAAATTCTGAGAGAGATGGGAATACCAGACCACCTGACCTGCTTCCTGAGAAATTTGTATGCAGGTCAGGAAGCAACAGTTAGAACTGGACATGGAACAACAGACTGGTTCCCAATAGGAAAAGGAGTGCATCAAGGCTGTATATTGTCACCCTGCTTATTTAACTTATATGCAGAGTACATAATGAGAAACGCTGGATTGAAAGAGGCACAAGCTGGAATCAAGATTGCCAGGAGAAATATCAATAACCTCAGATATGCAGATGACATCACCCTTAAGGCAAAAAGTGAAAAGGAACTAAAAAGCCTCTTGTTGAAAATGAAAGAGGAGAGTGAAAAAGTTGGCTTAAAGCTCAACATTCAGAAAACTAAGATCATGGCATCTGGTCCCATCACCTCATGGGAAATAGATGGGGAAACAATGGAAACAATGTCAGACTTTATTTTTGGGGGGCTCCCTGCCGGGGTCCAGCCCTGGTGGATCCAGGGTGATTTGAAGCTGGGACCGTGTCGGCAAGGAAAAACTTATTTAGAAAGATACGATTAGATTAAGAATAAATAGTATAGTAGGAAAATTAAGATGGAGAAAAGAAGGCTGAATAACTTGGTTTACGTGGAAAGCCAATAAAGTTCCAGACAAGGAGCTTGCACCATCTACATTAGGCCACCGGTGTCCGTTTGAATATTGGAGAGTGCCCCGCCCTGGGCTCTCTCTCTTACGGATCTTAGCAGCTGGGACAGGTAAGTAGACATGGCGAGCCTCCACGTCCCAGATGGGAATTCAGCCAGAAATTAGAGAAAATAGGAGACACGGGGGAAGCCCAGCATCGGTGCAAGACTCTCCAAACTTTATTTTTCAAAATCAGCTTATATACCCCAAGTTGTACATAATGGAATATGCAGAGTTATACAGGGGCAGCAGTCCTGACCCTCATTGAGACAAGGCTTTCTTTTTTGCATACCCTCTGGTTTACCAAAGTCCCAGGTGGTTTACATTATCTTCTGGCCAAGAGGCCTGTTAACATTTCTATGGCTCTCTTCTGATGAGGTTTTGTTAACCAGAAGACTCATTTGTGTTAATCTTTCCAAGGTCTGAAAGCCACTCTCAGAAAACACTAAATAAAAATACAGCAATTTGTAATAAAAGGAAGTACAGTGATTTATAGCAAAAGAAAAGGAATTTACTCAAAAGTCTAGTATTGCTAATATCAAAACTACTATATATCCTTTTCCATATCCCATTTACACTGATTACATCTTCCCGGGTGCCTGATAGATAAAAACTAAGGAGGTCTGGCAGCAATCATTGTGTTAACTGTGAAATACTGTCACCAATATGAATTTGAAAAGGCCCTGAAACTTTAAGATACTTTAAGGCTTTTGTGCCCCTCACAGTTGGGAAGTTGTGAGCAATTCACAAGCTTGTAGAAGGTCAGGGGAACTTGTTAGGCAGGATAGAGCATTATCAAAGGGGGGTTGGGCTGAAACACTCCTTTCAAATGCAGAAGGCCAAAGCCCTGAATTAACTTTTTCCAGAGAAAGTCAGAAAATAATGGGAAAACAGACAAATTCTTATTTTGGGGGGTACA
>SJXQ01008453.1:17403-88685 GCA_006408695.1 Aepyceros melampus
CTCACAGTTGGGAGGGTGAGTAATTTACAAGCTTGTAGAAGGTCAGGGGAACTTGTTAGGCAGGCTAGAGCATTATCAAAGTGGGGTTGGGCTGAAACACTCCTTTCAAATGCAGAAGGCCAAAGCCCTGAATTAACTTTTTCCAGAGAAAGTCAGAAAATAATGGGAAAACGACAAATTCTTATTTTGGGGGCACATGTTCAGGAAAAACCAGGGAGAAATCCGATGACTCAGATTGCCCTGCCATCTGAGTTTGCCACGTGACCCTGTCACAGGTGGGATTCCTCACTCTGGCTCCTGACACCGTGGCCGCAGGAATGATCGGGCGCTGGAGCAAGTGAGCCGTGGACAAGGGAAGAGGCAGGAACAGAACAGCAGACCATTAACTGGATGTCAGTGAAACAAACGCTCGTTATTGGAGGAATATCTGCAACTTCCTGTTTGTTTGCAAAGTACCGACAAAGGGAATTATAGCTCTTCACAGGAATATTTGCACGGGCAGAAGCAAGGGTAGCATTTTGCTACTTAGTTTATTAGTTAGCTGTTGCTACAGTAGGGCTGCATGACATTGTCTCAAAACTCAGTGGTTTAAAACAACTCCTTTGTCACATGCTTGTAGCTGAAGGTCATCTGGGGTTCAGCTGGCCCACAGGGGACTGACTTAGACATCTGTTTCTCAAGGTTCTGCTCTGCTTGTTACGAGATTATAACAAGAGTTTATCCATTTCCCTGTTGATGACTGCTTCTAGTTTTGGCAATAGACATTATTGTACAAGACGTTTTATGGACAGATGTTTTCATTTCTCCAGCTAGATAGCTTGTAGTATATTTGTGTGCTCATTCACTTCAGTTGTATCTAACTCTGTGCAACCTATGTACTGTAGCCCGCCAAGCTCCTCTGTCCTCGGGATTCTCCAGATAAGAATACTGGAGTGGGTTGCCATGCCCTCCTCCAGGGGATCTTCCTGACCCAGGGATCGAACCCATATCTCTGGCGTCTCCTGCAATGGAGGTGGGTTCTTTACCCACAGGCCACCTGGGAAGCCCCAGTATATTATCTAAGTCAAAGATAAATAAAAGTTGAACTGTGTACAAAAAACTTGAAGATTTTCACAGTTGGTATGTCGTTTCACACCTACCCCAGCAGTGCATAAAGGCTCCATTTGCTACATATCCTCACCAATATTTGGATGATCAGTCATCCCACCATCGTTTACCCTGCAGCGTTTTTGATGAGAAGGCAGCTATCATTTTTACACTTATTCCTTTGTATAGCATGTGCCTTTCTCCCCTTGATTTAAGATTGTCTTTCTTCTCTGCTTTCAGCAACTTGACTCTGATATGCCTAGGTATCAATTTCTTTATTCTACTTGGAGCCTGTTCCTTGGCATTTGTTAAACTTTGTGATCTGTGGATGGATATTTTTTGTTAATTTTTTTTTGTTAATTTTTGGCCGTAAAACATGCTTTCTGCCTCATACTTTCATTTCTCTTGATTCCTCACTTCCAAAGCGGGGGCTGTGGGTTTGATCTCTGGTCCGGGAGGTAACACTCCATGGAAGACAGACATAAGGTGAATCCATGAGGCCCTCCGTAAAGGTCCTTTCTGATCACACACTCCCTCCTCCCGCCTACCCCTCCCTTCCCGCTCCACACACCACGGAGAGTCAGTTTAGAGATCCTGTCAGCTCCCCTTGACAGGCCCAAGCTGCACATGGAATATTTCCAGTTTACTGTTTTCAAAGGCTTTTGGATTACATTAAGAAATAGAGGTTCCTAGAATATACAAAATTCAACTCGGTTTTGAATTCATTAGCTCAAATCCCTATGTGTTCCTATTGTAATTCTCCCCCTCCGGCATAAATAATTCCTCTGCTTTTAACAAGTCTTTGTAGCAAGTCTGCAGCTCACAAGCTTTAGATATCCTCTGATATCAGTTTTAAATCTCCTGAGCTGTGAATGGTCCCTGGCAGCTCTCTGCCAGGCAATCGTTTTAGCTTCTGACAATCTGTGGATAGCTGAAGCTACTGATCAAAACAAGAATATGGGGCATCCTTAGTCATCCCAGAAAATCCTGTGGGGAAAACGAGCGTTCTGTCCCAAGGCCACCATAGATTAGTAGGTTTTATCTAGCTGAGGGTAATGGTAGAGAGGGCCATTCATATTGAAGGAAAACTGTCAAAAATATTTTAACACGTAGATTTATTTCTCTACCTTTAGTAGGTTAAGTAGGCTTTCTAATTCTGCTCACACTCTAAGAGATTTATTACTTGCAATTTTCTCTGGTACTGAAGTACCAAGACCGATCCTTTTCTATTCACACGGGGGCTTCAGAACCTATGTAAGAAGCCAGGCTGTCAGGATATGTCTTTATATCCACGAAGGCAGTCTGTGGAGAAGGTGTCAAAAGCACAGGGTGAGTCATCTTCTGTTCCTTTATCAAAAGGTTGCGGAATTTAAGACCGTGGACGTCACCTGCTAGATCGCAATGAACAGACCCTCTGGTGGGTGGGAAATATTCCACAAGCAGCTTGGGGGAGCCGAAGAGATCTCTAAACAGACTTTCACTTCTGTGACGCAGGGTAGGGGCAAGGAAAAAAGTGTGAGCGGTGGGGAGTGTGTTGATCTGGGACAGGGCTATCCCTTTGAGCAAGTCCTCCGCCTGGGAGCTAGGAGGGCAAGGAAGATTCAGTTACAAGAGCGAAACGCGTGTGGGCTGTGGGCTGGGGACAGCGCTTCTCAATCACCTTTCCGTCTCCTTTCGCACCTCGACCACACCCTCACCTTCCTCTCTCCAGCCCTCTCTCCCCCCGCCTGGGGACTGCCTCCCTCCCCACCCCTCTGCCACCTTGCCATCTGTATATTTCCAACAAGGAACACAGCGAACTGTGAGAGATGACTTTGATTTCAGCATCTACATCTGCTAGAGACTTAACTTACACCTCACAGTTGCTCCTCTTTCTCTGCTATCCTCCCCAAATCTATACCCCAGCGCGCTTCTTCCTTGCTTTCTGACTCTGCTCTGCTTAGTTACATGATCTCTTCCCCTTCTAGATATTTCTTTTCCTTGAGTGGAAAGAGAGGGATGGAAGGGAGCCGAGGTGAGAGATGAGCCGGAAAATGTGACTGATAAAGATTTCATGTAGGATTGACCTTGTGTCTGTCTAAGTGATTCCTTGATCTAAGAGAATTGCCCTCTGAAGTGTTTTAATTCTTTCAAGACGGACCTAGGGATGTGAACATAAAGCTTCTTCAATTTAGGGGATTTTTATGAGGAAAAATATAAGACCGGAAATACAAATCAAGCACACAATGTGTAAAAGCATAAAGTGAGTCACCTGATTTTTTCTTTACAACAAAACATTGCAAATTTTAAAGACATTCGAAGTTATCTGGCAGCTTACAGTGAACAGAGCCTATAGTGGGCTTTTCCCTTATTTGGGAAGCCATCCTCTTCTCTCCCTGGTCACGGGCATTTGTCAATCATTTAGGAAGCCATCCTCTTCTCTCCCTGGTCACGGGCATTTGGGTTTCTCCCTATTCGGGAGGCCATCCTCTTCTCTCCCTGGTCACGGGCATTTGTCAATCATTTAGGAAGCCATCCTCTTCTCTCCCTGGTCACGGGCATTTGGGTTTCTCCCTATTCGGGAGGCCATTCTCTTCTCTCCCTGGTCACGGGCATTTGTCAATCATTTAGGAAGCCATCCTCTTCTCTCCCTGGTCACGGGCATTTGGGTTTCTCCCTATTCGGGAGGCCATTCTCTTCTCTCCCTGGTCACGGGCATTTGTCAATCATTTAGGAAGCCATCCTCTTCTCTCCCTGGTCACGGGCATTTGGGTTTCTCCCTATTCGGGAGGCCATTCTCTTCTCTCCCTGGTCACGGGCTTTTGTCAATCATTTAGGAAGCCATCTCCTCTCTCCCTGGTCATGGGCATGTGAGTTTTTCCCTTATTTGGGAAGCCATCCTCTTCTCTCCCTAGTCACGGGCATGTGAGTTTTTCCCTTATTTGGGAAGCCATTCTCTTCTCTCCCTGGTCACCGGCATTTCTCCCTTATTTTGGAAGCCATCCTCTTCTCTCCCTGGTCACGGGCATTTCTCCCTTATTTTGGAAGCCATCCTTTTCTCTCCCTCGTCACGGACATTTGGATTTTCTTTTGCAAAATCATCTTTGCTCCACTCTTCCTGGTTTCAGTGCAACTGCCTATCAATTGCCCTGACCTCCCTCAGGGACAAGCTTCATTCACTTCAGGCCATCTGGCGTCTGAACCTCAAGTCTTGAGTTAATGGATAGAAGAATAAAAATCACAGCCTTTCAGAGATGTTACTTGTCATCAGCGGCATGTTGATAAAACTGTCACTCATTCCTGCCATCCAGCTCCGCTGAGCTGCCCTGGCAGACCCAGCTCTCCTCAGTCCTCTTAATGATTACAGCTCCATTGCAAACCCTTCTAATAAGCTCACCTTAGTTAAATTACCCAAGGTTTGTGTGTATGGTTTGCAACCAAGGAAAACCAGCTCATACCCGTGTCCCAAGTTAGTGAGGTGTTAGGTGATTTTAAGAGAAACTAGCTACTCCAAAATATTCCTCCTCTTTCCTAAGAGTCCAAACATTATTTTATTATTTAAAGTTCTGAAAGAGCTATTTAAGTAGAAGTTGATACTTTCTAACACTGCAACTGTATATAAAAGATTTAGGAAGCAATTTCAAGCACCTATAATAGATGTGGAGAAAGTGATGGGTCACTAAAGCAAGTCTGGTGTTCTTAAATCCAGAAGGGTTTAGATAAGGGATTACCAGCTGAGATATCTACAGAGGACGAGTGATGGTGCAGATGAGTCATCCTGTGTACACTCACTTCTGGGAACAGATGATCTCGCCCACGTTACTTTGGCTTCTCCTGTCTTTCTTTCCAGTTTCCACCTCGGGTACAGGCATGTGTCCAGAGACTGCTGCTGGATTCCAAAGAAAACACCAGTGCCAGCGCAGTGAGGAATGGCAACTGAAGCTCGCTTTCCTTTTCAGAGAAATAATAGGGTCATCAAGACTCGGGAAACGGTGAACATATGCCCTTTACACGGGGCAACATTCCTGAATTTTTTAAGTAGGGAGAATTATCAGTATCTTTCTTTAATGTGCAGTCACCTGCTTATTATTTATTGGTAACTAACTTGATTTAAAAAAAAATATGGGTCAGGCCAAGAAAACAAGTATGCATTCTATTCCTGGGCTATACTGCTGCTGCTGCTGCTAAGTCGCTTCAGTCGTGTCCGACTCTGTGCCTCCCGTAGATGGCAGCCCACCAGGCTCCTCTGTCCCTGGGGTTCTCCAGGCAAGAACACTGGAGTGGGGTGCCATTTCCTTCTCTGCTGGGCTATACTAGGGCTGCGGTAATCCATATAGGTTTAAGGAATGTAACACGCTTACTGGGGCTTCCCAGAGGCTCAATGGTAAAGAACCCACCTGCCAATGCAGGAGACCTGGGTTTATCCCCGAATTGGGGGCAGATCACCTGAGGAAGGAAATGGCTACTCGCGCCAGTATCTTCGTCTGGGATTTCCTACGGACAGAGGAGCCTGGGGGACTGCAGTCCATGGGGTCAGACACGTCTCAGTGACTAAGCAGCAGCAACAAGACACTTACTGAGCACAGTATCTCAGTGAACAAAGCGTTCTTAGAAAGTAAGCTCATCACCTAGGCCCAGCTGCCACAGTCACGGAGTCCACCCTTGAGGGTGTCCTGACGGGTCCTGCAGGCCCAGCAAGCGATGGCGAATGAGCAGAAAGAGAACATTTTCTGCTGGCAGCTCCGGGGGAGCCTTCTGATGCATTTCTCCAGGCCAGGCTGGTGAACCATATCTGAGTCAGTAAGCGGTTGGATCATCTCATTATATATCCTAGAAATAATTTAAAAATACATATTGGCGCTCTAAACTCATGAGGTCACTCATCCCAGAGCTTGGAATTCCCAAAAGTTAAAAAGGATGTTGTGTCCACATCAAGTTGCTTTCCGATGACCGCACTGCACTACATGGGCTGCCCAGAAAAATGAACCACTGTCTTGCCAGTGAGACTCTTCCAAGAAGCGAGTAAGACTGGCATCACTGTTCAGATGTCAGCTAAACTACAGTGGCTTTGGACGGGTAGTTTCCAGAATACATCTGCCTCATTTACAGCCAACAGCAGCAAAGAGACGGCAGATATTTTTCTGCTGTGACACGGGGCTCCCAGATGCTGAGACGGTAAATGGTTTTTGACATACACTGGTTTGAGGGAAAGGATTGTAAGTGGGAGGTGAAATGACAGGTGGATTCCTGCATCCCGATAATTGTAAAGGACAGAGAAGCAATCCAACTTTACTTAGCCTCTAGATTAAAGTAATTGAGAAAACAAAATAATACAGCAGGAAATCAACCAGGATGATACATAGTGACCTTCGCAAAAGATATGTCACACAGGTCTAAGTATGTCTAAGAACGTAGGAGAGTCTGCTAATTCTTGGAAAATTTTGTTCTGATAGATGCCACTGCAGGATTTACTGGTTTAAGTGGTTCATTTCTTGTACCCCAGGCATGCTGCTTGCCTACATTTAAAATAAACCTAATCGATTTGGATTTCAGAAAGATGCAAAACGGAAGTGGAAGAATTTGCTACTTCGACTTTTCCTGCTCACTGATGCACTGGGCAGGATGCGTGTCTTATCTCTTTCTCATCATGATTAACCCTATGCTATCAGGCTTCTGCTGATATGCAGTCACCTAGCTGTGCCTGACTTTTTTTGTGACTCCATGGATTGGGATTTTCCAGGCAAGAATACTGAGGTAGATTGACATTTTCTTATTCCAGGTGATCTTCCTGACCAAGGGATCAAACCTATGTCTCCTGCTTTGTAGGTGGATTCTTTTAGTTCAGTTCAGTTCAGTCGCTCAGTCATGTCCAACTCTTTGTGACCCCATGAACCATAACACGCCAGGCCTCCCTGTCCATCACCAACTCCCAGAGTTTACTCAAACTCATGTCCATCGAGTCAGAGATGCCATCCAAACATCTCATCCTCAGTCGTCCCCTTCTCCTCCCACCTTCAATATTTCCCAGCATCAGGGTCTTTTCAAATGAGTCAGCTCTTCGCATCAAGTGGCCAGAGTATTGGAGTTTCATCTTTAACATCAGTCCTTCCAATGAATTTTCAGGACTGATTTCCTTTAGGATGGACTGGTTGGATCTCCTTGCAGTCCAAGGGACTCTCAAGAGTCTTCTCCAACACCATAGTTCAAAAGCATCAATTCTTCAGCACTCAGCTTTCTTCACAGGCCAACTCTCACATCCATCATGACCACAGGAAGAACCATAGCCTTGACTAGACAGACCTTAGTCGGCAAAGTAATGTCTCTGCTTTTTAATATGCTGTCTAGGTTGGTCATAACTTTCCTTCCAAAGAATAAGTGTCTTTTAATTTCATGGCTGTAATCACCATTTGTAGTGATTTTGGGGATTCTTTACTGCTAGGTAAATAGGTGACCAGGGAAGGCTTTTATTACTTAGGTAAAATATACCAGCTCTAGGAGAACAGATCTGATTTCTTATTAATACAGAAAAATAATGTTGTATATGTGAGCATATAGTGGTAATATGGCAAGTAATATGCTTACTGTCTCATTTAAATTTTAATTCTCACATCAAAATGTCATCTAAATCATGGTATGTTACTTCTATTTTTACATTTGAGAAATTAAATTATTGGCTCAATATTGCACATTTTATAAGTAGAACAGTCTAGAGTTGATCTTAAGTCTGTCCGATTCTAAATTGTATATCTGACCCGAAGCAGAATGACTGACAGATGACAGATGAGATGAGAATAGTTCTAAATAGGTGGTCAGTATTTAACAGATCACAGCACAGGGTTAAGGGAGGCAGGTCATAGGCACATAAAGCAATTCCCCTTTGTAGAGATGCATGCCAGGGACTTGAGGTCAGGGCGTGTGTGTGTGAGAGAATGTGTGTGTGTGTGTGTGTGTGTGTGTGTGTGTGTGTGTTCCTGCTTCCACTCCCACCAAGTTCACAACTTAGTGGTTTTTACAAAAGGCTGTCTGGTAAACATTAGTGTCGCTGAATGTAGGGAGTTTGGGAAGAGGCTGACACTTGATTGGGAGTGCACGTGTAACTCGCCAGTGGCTTTAGAGAGTCTAGAGAGGCAGGTCCTGGGGCAGCGTGTGGTCAGAGAAAGGAGTCTGTTTCGAACCTGCACTTACATGGAAACAATGCGGCTGACCACATTGACCTGGACTGATATAGGGGCTGCTGGAAATCAAGAAGGGCACGCACGTCCCGAGCCCATCGTCCCTCTCTATGACCGAAAAGGAAGAGCAATGGGGGAACGACAGGGCGTGAGGGGTAGGGTGGAGGACCACACGACAGCGTGGAGACGGCTTTCGGATGAGCAGGAAGGAGCTCAGACTGGTGCTGGAGGAAGGGTGCAGCGGGTGTTGTGAGGGAGGTGGACCGGCGTGACAAGGTCTGGACAGGCCATTGGTATTATCTCTGGGGATGGGGTGAAGGAGGAAGCAGAGGACGCCATGGTTGGTTGGCAGTGAGGACCACACCACTGGAGGCTGGCCTGGGGTACTGAGTCTGACAAGGACTCTCACAGAGACGGATGGCGGCCCTACACAGCACAGAGATCTGAGAAGTGCTGGGGTGAAGACGCAGCTAAAGGGAATTCTGGCAAAGCATACATCAGTCCTGACTGGATAAAGCAGTTGCTGCTGCTAAGTCACTTCAGTCGTGTCTGACTCTGTGTGACTCCATAGATGGCAGCCCACCAGGCTCCCCTGTCCCTGGGATTCTCCAGGCAAGAACACTGGAGTGGGTTGCCATTTCCTTCTCCAATGCATGAAAGTGAAAAGTGAAAGCGAAGTCGCTCAGTCGTGTCCGACTGTTTGCGACCCCATGGACTGCAGCCCACCAGGCTCCTCCATCCATGGGATTTTCCAGGCAAGAGTACCGGAGTGGGGTGCCATTGCCTTCTCCAGGATAAAGCAGTACTTGTGGGAAATACGTTGTCTTGTTTTCTCAAAGATATACCCAGAGTTCCAAACAAGAGCAGGGAGAGATGAGAAAGCCTTCCTCAGTGATCAGTGCAAAGAAATAGAGGAAAACAACAGAATTGGAAAGATTAGCGATCTCTTTAAGAAAATTAGAGATACCAAGGGAACATTTCATGCAAAGATGGGCTCCATAAAGGACAGAAATGGTCTGGACCTAACAGAGGCAGAAGATATTAACAAGAGGTGGCAAGAATACACAGAAGAACTGTACAAAAAAGATCTTCACGACCTAGATAATCACAATGGTGTGATCACTCACCTAGAGCAGACATCCTGGAATGCAAAGTCAAGCAGGCCTTAGGAAGCATCACTACAAACAAAGCTAGTGGAGGTGATGGAATTCCAGTTGAGCTGTTTCAAATCCTAAAAGATGATGCTGTGAAAGTGCTACACTCAATATGCCAGCAAATTTGGAAGATTCAGCAGTGGCCACAGGACTGGAAAAGGTCAGTTTCCATTCCAATCCCAAAGAATGCTCAAATTACCCAATTGCACTCATTTCACACGCTTGCAAAGTAATGCTCAAAATTCTCCAAGCCAAGCTTCAACAGTACATGAACCGTGAACTTTCAGATGTTCAAACTGGATTTAGAAAAGGCAGGGGAACCAGATCAAATTGCCAACATTCGTTGGATCATCAAAAAGGCAAGAGAGTTCCAGAAAAACATCTACTTCTGCTTTATTAACTGTCCCAAAGCCTTTAACTGTGTAGATCACAACAAACTGTGGAAAATTCTTAAAGAGATGGGAATACCAGACCATCTGACCTGCCTCCTCAGAAATCTGTATGCAGGTCAGGAAGCAACAGTTAGATCGAAACATGGAAAAACTGACTGGTTCCAAATTGGGAAAGGAGTACAAGTCTGTATACTGTCACCCTGCTTATTTAACTTCTATGCAGAGTACATCATGAGAAACACTGGGCTGGAAGAAGCACAAGCTGGAATCAAGATTGCTGGGAGAAATATCAATAACCTCAGATATGCAGATGACACCACCCTTATGGCAGAAAGTGAAGAGGAACTAGAGAGCCTCTTGATGAATGTGAAAGAGGAGAGTGACAAAGTTGGCTTAAAACTCAACATTCAGAAAACTAAGATCATGGCATCTGGTCCCATCACTTCATGGCAAATAGATGGGGAAACAATGGAAACAGTGAGAGACTTTATTTGGGGGGGGGGGGGGGGGGGCGGGAGGCTCCAAAATCACTGCAGATGGTGACTGCAGCTATGAAATTAAAAGATGCTTGCTCCTTGGAAGCAAAGCTATGACCAACCTAGACAGCATTTGAAAAGCAGATACATTAGTTTGCCAACAAAGGTCCATCTAGTCAAAGCTATGGTTTTTCCAGTAGTCAGGTATAAATGTGAGACTTGGTCTATCAAGAAAGCTGAGCACTGAAGAAAGGATGTTTTTGAGCTGTGGTGTTGGGAAGACTCTTGAAAGTCCCTTGGATTGCAAGGAGATCAATCTAGTCCATCCTAAAAGAAATCAGTCCTGAAAATTCACTGGAAGGACCGATGTTGAAGCTGAAACTCCAATACTTTGGCCACCTGATGAGAAGAACTAACTTATTTGAGAAGACCCTGATGCTGGGAAAGATTGAGGGCAGGAGGAGAAGGGGACGACAGAGGATGAGCTGATTGGATGACATCACTGACTCAATGGACATGAGCTTGGGTGGACTCTGGGAGTTGGTGATAGACAGGGAGGCCTGGCGTGCTGTGGTCCATGGGGTCACAAAGAGTCGGACACGACTGAGCGACTGAACTACTACTGCTATTGTTCTCAAAGGGATTGAGACAGAAAGAACTTAATCTTTTCTTTGCTTTATGCCCCATTATTTTCTTAACAAAATTTATCCTAACCCCCCTGCCCACAACAGTGTTTAAATCAATCAGTACAAACATTTCAGATTTTCTGTGAACTCATTATCTCCCCAAAAGATTAAGGATGTTTTCTGTAACTCAAAAATAAACAAACAGAAAAGCTTATTTTGGTAAAGTTTTGAAGCAAGTTTGGAGCCAAGTCAAGAAACGGGAAGTGAGGTGCTCTGAAGGGTTGTTCTCATTTGCATGTCCCCATTGTTCAGTTTACAAGAATTCAGCTGTACACCTTCCTCAGGAAGTATCTTTATTCCTGCTGACAGTAGAATTAATGGCTGTGCTCAGAAGAAAATCAACTGTCAAAAAACGTTTAATTCTTATAGTAATTGTCTTCACTTTCTTTGTGCTGTGTAAGCTCTTTTTTCTTTTCTGGATTAAATGATGTGTTATTCAGGGTTCTTCATGGCAGACCACAGGAGCTGCAGATTAAGCAGAATGGGATTGACTAAAGGATGTAGGTAGCTCACAGAATTTTTGGAGGGCTAAAGAAACAGTCTTTAGTCTGAGCCCGCAGAAATACACTCCATGTTGACTTTGCTGTATGACTGACTGAGGGAACTCAAGCCGGGTTCGGTCACAACCTAGAGGGGTGGGATGGGGAGGGCGGTGGGAGAGAGGTTCCAGTGGGAGGAGACATGGATACACCTATGGCTGAGTCATGCTGATGTTTGGTGGAAACCAACACAATACTATTAAGCAATTAGCCTTCAATTAAAAAGAAATTAGTTCATTTTAAAAAATACAGTTAATTATAAAGAAGGTCTTTCCCAATGAGTCAGTTCTTTGCATCAGGTGGACAAAGGATTGGAGTTGCAGCTTCAGCATCGGTCCTTCCAATGAATATTCAGGACTGAATTCCGTTAAGATGGACAGTCCAAGGGACTCTCAAGAGTCTTCCGAACACCACAGTTCCAAAGCATCAATTCTCGGGCGCTCAGCCTTCTTTATGGTCCAAACTGCGTGGTGGGCACTGAGACGCTGCTGCTTCTGCCACACCAAAGCCGGTATTGTTACTGCCAGCACCAGAGTCAGGCAGCTTCTGTTGCTGTTTTTATCATTTGTTTGCATACTGACTTATTCATGATCCACAGAGCCATGTGGGTACGTAGATATGGCCTCTCCATCATGTGGACATTCTGAGACTATCATGTCTTATAGTTTTTACAACCTCAGAAAGCATGCAGCTCACAACCACACCTAACCACGGTAACTGGTATGTGGCATCAGGGCTTAGGGATGTGAGGTGACCTGTCCTGTCTTGTCTAGAGAGAGAAGCATGGCAGGCCATGGACTCTGTGGCAGGAGCCGCAGCTTCTGCTCACAGTCTCCAACCTCAGCTTCCCTGGGCGCCCACAGGACCTGTCTGGGGTCCGTGACTCTCAGAAGGCATTGTGTGAGAAGGTGGCATGCCAGCTTTATGTCACAGCAGCATTGAAATAAGGATTAGAAGAACAATACACACTCATTCCTTCTCAAGGGAGAAGAAGGCTTATTTTTAGAATAAGTTATTGTTTACTACAGTAAAACACATTTCCTGAGGGATAAAAGTCAAAATAATTAACACAAATCCAGAAGAAAAACAATGTCATGACACCTAACCCAGAAGGTGTCACTTGTTTCAGCCACTTAACCTCCATATCATTAGGCTAAATGAATGATTAATGACCCATCCCAAACAAAATCACAGTTATAACTTTGGTTCAGATAAAACAGAGTCTATTTTTAACTGATTATACATTTATAGAGTACTTCTTAAGAACATATGGTCTGTATCTTTAAGGAACTTTATCTCTTTGGAGGGAAATAAGACTAACAAAAAAGAAAATCTTAGCAAAGAAGAAGGGATTGTAGTTCAATTACTGAGAGAGCCAGAGTGGTAAGCACCAGGCAAAACTTGACATTATATGGCATATTTGGGTTGGAAATCAGATTGCAATGTAGTGAATTCAGTTTCTCAAAGACCTAGCCTTTTATCTCTTAGGAAAGCATGTTCATAAAGCATAGTCATTCAGAGAAGACTTTTTTGAATATTTAGGCATCACACTCATGGTACAAATAAATTTCCAAGGTTGAAAAAAGGGAGGTAGAAGGAAAGAGAGACCACTCGTTTGTTACCCTCACTGTGGCTGCTTCTTCATGATGACAGCAGCAAACAGCAGCAAGCACCAGGAACCTCAGCAAATATGTTCTTCGAGTAGGGACTTTGATCCCAAGTACCATTTATAAGTGATAAGGCCCTACCTGAGGGACTGACAGCAGAGGGATGTTTTGTATCTCTAAAGGAAGATACATGGTCCTTGTTCAAAGACATAAAACGGCAATGCAGGCATAAATCTGCTTGCTTTTGCAGGTGGGCATTCTTTCATGTTATACGTGTGTTGCAAATTTTGTCTAGTAAAGAACATGAATTACACTAAAGGAAAACCAACACGACCTCTTGATTATGCAAAGTCTTTGCATTTTCAAAAACTTTCCACTGATTTAATTGTCTTTTTATTTCTATTTTTGTCAATTTTCTTAAAGAGATGTCTCTATGTTCTATAAGGGAATTTTCGTAAGTGCTTATTCTGGCTTCACAGATGCTCCAGTGTCTTGCCGTTGCTATAACAAATGACAAAAAACGTAGTGGCTTGAAACAACACAAATTTGTTATGCTGCACTTCTGGAAGTCAGAAGACCAAAATCAGTCTCAAGGGGCTAGAATCACTAAATTAGAATATAGATATGTTATGCGGGGTCGGGGGAGGGGGGAGATATTCAGCCTACCACAGTGGGAACCACCAATCATTTATGAACTGGGTCTTTTTCTTACAGAAGTTTGTTACATACCTTAGTAACAATTTTAATGTTAATTTTTTAGTGTTGGCCTAAGTTGTTTAGTTGCTAAGTCGTGTCCAACTCTTCGCAACCCCATGGATTGCAGCCCGCCAGGCTTCTCTGTCCATGGAGTTTTCCAGGCAAGAACGCTGGAGCGGGTTGCTATTTCCCTCTCCAGGGAATCGTCCCAAAGCAGGAATCAAACCTGCACCTCTCATGTCTACTGTGTTGTACACAGATTCTTTACCACTAGCGCGATCTGTGAAGCCCCTATTCTAGCAGTAGCCGTGGGTAGGGAAAAAGGGAAAGGTGAAACAAAAGCAAACGAACAAAGGGGACCTAATTAAACTTAAAAGCTCTCCACAGTGAAGGAAGCTGTCACGAAAACAGAAAGATGACCTACAGAATGGTAGAAAATATTTGCAAATGATGTAACTGACAAGTGATTAATACACAAAATTCACAAATGGTTCATGCAACTCAATATTAAAAAAAAAAAAAAACAAGTTATTCAATCAAAAACCAGGCAGAAGAGTTGAACATTTTACCACACAAGACAGGTGGCCAACAGGCTCAAGAAAAATGCTCAGCATTCTAACTACTGCTGCTGCTGCTGCTGCTAAGTCGCTTCAGTCGTGTCCGACTCTGTGCGACCCCATAGATGGCAGCCCACAGGCTCCCCCGTCCCTGGGACTCTCCAGGCAAGAACACTGGAGTGGGTTGCCATTTCCTTCTCCAATGCATGAAAGTGAAAAGCGAAAGTGAAGTCGCTCAGTCATGTCCGACCCTCAGCATTCTCTAATTACTAGAGAATGTGAATCAAAACCATGATGAGGTATCACTTCAAACCTATATCAGGATGTCAAAAAGTCTGTGAATAGTAAGTGCTGGGGAGGATCTGGGGAAAAGGGAACCCCTCCTGCATTGTTGGTGGGAATGTAAATCTATGCAATCACTGCAGAAATCACTGTGAAGTTTTCTTAAAAAACGAAAAAGAATCACCACATTATCCAGCAGTTCTACTATTAGGTTTATATCCAGAAAATACAGAAACACTCATTCAAAAAGATACACGCACCCCAATGTTTACAGGGGCCTTATTCATAATAACTAAAAGGTGGGAACCACCCCGGTGCCCGTCAACAGACAACTGGCTTAAGAAGATGTGGTGTGGGTGTGGTGTGCGCACGTGCGTGTTCACACACATACATGCATAGATACCATGTGTGTGTATAGTTGTGGTGCATATGTGTATATGTGTGGTGTATATATGCCCCTATGTGGGTGTGGTGTGTGTATATGCACCTGTGTGTGTGTTTACACGTGTGTGCAGAGAGAGGTAGTGTATGTATGCATGCGTGTGTAGTATGTGTGTATATGTGTATCTGTGGTGTGTGTGTGTGTATACACACAGATATACATATATGCACATAGACGAAAATACGGACGTGTATATATGTGCACATCAGACGTGGCTGTCATATAGGTATGTGACTGTGTGTGTACATACACACCGTGGAATACTATCTAGCCGTTTCCAGCAATGTGGATGGACCTAGAGAGTAGCATGGTCAGTGCAATAAGCCAGAGAAAGACACACACTGCAAGATCTCACAGACAGAATCTTAAAAATACTACAGTGAACCTAACACAAAACAGAAACTGACTCACAGAGACAGAAACCAAACTTACGGCGCCAGAGGGCAAGGGAGGGGAGGAGGGCCACATTAGGCGCTTGGGAAAAACAGGAGAAGCTATCGATTAAATTGTGGGTATGGGAAAAACAGGAAAAGCCATCTATGGTTGAATCTCTGTGCATACATAAACAGATAGGCCACAGGGATTTATTGTGTAGCACAGGAGTTATACCCAGTATCTTACCCTATAACGGAATATAATCTGAGAAAAAAAAAGAATCTTATGTTGTATACTTGAAACTAAAACAACATTGTATATCAACTACACTTCAGTTTAGAAAGATACAGGAACAGGTACTGATGTTAGCTGAAGCTTGGGAATAAGGTAACTTGAACATGGTTTTAATAAGATGCTTGGAGATAGTTTCTGAATTTCATTTACTAGACTGCACCTGTTCCCTTTTCTGCAAAAACTGACAGTCTGTGGAAATCCCCAGCCTCTCCTCCGGTGAACTATGCTCACCTGAGGTGGCAAGTTATTGAGAAGAGAAGAGACTATCAATAATAGTTTTATATTTTTAAAACAATAATTTCCTCTTGGTTCAGACAGAAGCAGCATGCTGTGCGAAATTATATATCATGTCAAAACAGCAGAGAAGTCAACATATATCACCATCAATGCTGCTTCTATGAATGCGAAAAAATCACCATATCCAACAATAAGTTTTACTTTAATAGGGAGAAAAGGGGACACAAAAGGAAAACCAACTTATTCTTATAAATGGCTGGCTTAACACATGGTGAGCAAGCTGAGGTATAAAGTGGCTTTGATGAATGCTTGTGTTAAATGCGGTTATTTATTATGAGTTCCATTACATAAATTGGTTTCAAAATTATAACAAATGTTCTTTATTAATCTTACCTTCTCTGTGGCTAGAGAATGACTCAAGGCAATTATCTCTCATGGACTTCAGCGTCATTACTGCTGATGTACTGAGGAGGCCAGACAAATTCTAATAATGCACGGACAAGAGAAACATGTCTTTCCTTCGCTTCTTACATGAGAGGCATTTTTCTCATACAGTTTTCCTCGACTCTAGTGAAGCCCCTCAAGTCGTTAGATTCCAGTATTTTTGCAGTAACAGCAGCTGTAGATGTAAGAAATATCTTCCGTGTTATGTTCTTTATGGTATGGCATTTGAGATTTAAGCAGATGGCGCAGCTTCTGGTCTTAAGGAACTTAGAGTTTGTCCACCATGGCGCCAGTGCGCTCAGGCCACGCTCGGCTAGTGGGAGAGCTGGAGCGTTGCTCTGCGGTCCAGTGACAGATAGCAGAGCTGTCTTGCTGCGTTCCTCTTCAGCTCGGGATATATAAATAACCACAAGACAGCAACCTTCTGGGAAAGAAAAGAAGCTATTTCTTCCAAGATCTCTTTTATGGCCCAATTTTCAACAAACACAGGAGCAATGAGTTAAAGAGTTTCGCCAGCAGATGACCTTGAGCCACCTTTTAGTTGTCAGAGGCCATTTTTTCCTGTTATGAGCTTTTTCTGTTCCTTGATTATCGTTTTCTTTTCCCCTGTAGATATGTTCTTGCCTTTTCAGCCCTTCTTACATTCCTAAGAGAGGAAAAACCAGAAGGAAAGAAGAATAATTCATTCTGCTAACTACGCATCTCTGACTGAAGACTGAAGGTGGGGTTCAGTGGTGCAGCTAAAGAGGTGCCTATAAGTCATGATTATATAAAAGAGTGTGGCAAAAATAGGCAGGCAGATTCATAGAATGGAGAAGTCACAGTCAGTTGGTATGCCTGCATTTTTCATTTTTGGATACATGGTGAGCGCCATATTGAATAAATGTGTGAGCCCCCAAGCTGGGCTGCTAAGTCACTTCAGTCGTGTCTGACTCTGTGTGACCCCATAGACGGCAGCCCACCAGGCTACCCCATCCCTGGGATTCTCCAGGCAAGAACACTGGAGTGGGTTGCCATTTCCTTCTCCAATGCATCAAAGTGAAAAGTGAAAGGGAAGTCACTCAGTCGTGTCTGACCCCCAGCGACCCCAAGGACTGCAGCCTTCCAGGCTCCTCCGTCCATGGGATTTCCAGGCAAGAGTACTGGAGTGGGGTGCCATTGCCTTCTCCGCCCAAGCTGGGAGCTGGGTGCTAAAGGGTGAGGAGCGAGAGGGGAGAAGTCTGCAGCAGCAGACACACTAACCGGTGGGCTGGCGCCTGCAAACATGCGGCGTCGTGATGCCACTTGTTCAAAATTGATATGAGTGCTTATGAAACTTGTAAGTTAGCACTAGCTTCAGCAGTGAGAGGCTATCCAGCAAATTAAACACACGTGAAGCTCTCTGATGACTCTCCCTCTCCAGAGCGTGTCTGTGTCGGCTGCCAAGTGCCTGGCTGGGGTCTCTTCTGTACTGAGGTGCTGCCAGGTGGGTGGCCTCTTCTCCTAAATTCACTTCATGGTGCAAGGGGGTTGCATCAGCTGCAGATTTCACGCCTGTATCTGAGTCAACAGACACGGAACAGGATGCAGAAGGGCGGGTTCCCTCACACTTTAAAAATGTTTGCTGGACGCCTTAGCCATTGGAGAGGCCGGGAAATGGAGCCTTGGTGCCAGCTGCTTACTTGCCCAGCTGACAACTGTGGGTTCCGGTACTGCTCAGAACGCAGCAGTAGAATATCATAAAGAGCATTGCTCCTGCACTTAATAATAGCAGCACCAGGGCAGACAGGCCAGACAGTCCGAAAACTCGCCACTTCCTGAGCCCAGCAGAGAACCGATCATCACCAGTTAACTCACCAGGGCAGAAAGGCCAGACAGTCCGAAAACTCACCACTTCCTGAGCCCAGCAGAGAACCGATCATCACCAGTTAACTCACCAGGGCAGACAGGCCAGACAGTCCGAAAACTCACCACTTCCTGAGCCCAGCAGAGAACCGATCATCACCAGTTAATCACCAGAACCGGACAGAAGCGCATCTGAGGAGAAGTAGGACGTGAGGACTTGCTTTCCTGGGAGAGAAGCTATCACAGGTAAGCATTCAACTTAACATTTTAATAAAGCGCTGAAGGCCAGCTTTGGGCTGACAAAAGAATGTGAACCCTGGGACACAACACAGGAGAACTTACACCCATCTCAAGTTTATCTGCCAAGAAGCAGGCACTAACACAAAAGATCAGCAACAATCGTAAAAACGGCTTCCTTGTGTCGCAGCCTTGGAGCAGCAACAGCACTGGAGGGAGCACAGACCATTCTCCCCGTGTCTTCTGTGAAACAGAAGGTTTGAATCCTTGGAGGGAGGGAAGCAAAACCCGATGCCCTGAAACTGAAAGTGAAGTCGCCCAGTCCCGTCTGATTCTCTGCGACCCCATGGACTGTACAGGCTCCTCTGTCCATCGATTCTCCAGGCCGGAATACTGCAGTGGGCTGCCTTTTCCTTCTCCAGGGGATCTTCCCGACTCAGGAATCAAACTCAGGTCTCCCACATTGCAGGCAAATTCTTTATCTTCTGAGCCACCAAGAAAGCTATGATGCCCTTAGGGCACTGATGAAAACTCACTGATTCTGAGAGAAAGGAGCAAAACCCTTCCCATCAAAATAAGGAGACGAGGTCTACAGCTGGGAGTGGGGTACAATCACCAAGGAAAACCTATGCCCGTGACTCGGGAAGGCAGCGACTGAGACAAGCACAGGACAACAGAAAATGCCGCCCCTTCCGCCAGGCTAATTAGCACCGGGTAACAAGGAACCTTATGCGAAGAGTTGACTCATTGGAAAAGACCCTGATGCTGGGAGGGATTGGGGGCAGGAGGAGAAGGGGACGACCGAGGATGAGATGGCTGGATGGCATCACGGATTCAATGGACGTGAGTCTGAGTGAACTCCGGGAGTTGGTGATGGACAGGGAGGCCTGGCGTGCTGGGATTCATGGGGTCGCAAAGAGTCGGACACGACTGAGCGGCTGAACTGAACTGAACAAGGAACAGCGCTTGATTGCTTGCAGAGGGGCCAGCACATGCAGAGATCCTCCACGAGGCACAGAACAAAGGGAGAACTTAAGGCTGAAGATGGAGCTGATGTTGAAGAAAAGCCTTCTGGTAAACCAGCCCACATGCTAAGCAGAAGTAACACTCGAGATTTGAAGTCTATCCTATACTGAGTGATCATAGCAACTACTCCAAACTCCATTAAATCCCTAACAATCAGGACCCTACCACTCCCTCCACACAGACAGAGACACACACCACACTGAGCCTAGCAGAAGAGATGTGTCGATTTCCAGCCCTGAACATTTTTATTTTTTACCCTCAGACTCTACTGTCCTCCACAAGAAGACAAAGGTTGCCTTGTCTTATTTTTTAATTGGTCATAACAGAGAAATGACTCTCTAAAGCAAATATAATAACAATGCATTGTGTGTTTATAGAATACTTAAAAGTAAAATATATAACAATAATAGCACAGAAAATGAAAGGAAGGAATTGACAATATACTGTTATAAAAGCTTTTAGATATTGTGGAGTGGTGATAAATTATTTGATATATATTGTAAATTCTAGGGCAACCACCAAAATATTAAAAATGGGTATAAAGATTAGCTAATTGTGATAAAATAGGAACATTAAAAAAATTAAAAACAAGGCAGAAAAGGAAGGAAAAATAACAAAGAATAGATGTAACAAAAAACAGCTTAATGGATAGTAGTCTTTAATCCAAACATATCAGTAATTGCATTAAATGTAAACTGTCTAAAAACACAAATTAAAAGTTAAAAAATTATTACAACAGATTAAAAAAGCAAGTCACAATTATATGCTATCTGTGTAAATCAATTTTAGTTATAAAAACATAGGTTAAAAATAAAAGCAAAAATGGAGAAAAGATATTACCATGTAAATATTAATCAAAAGAAAGCTAAAGTAGCTGTATTAGCAGCAGCAGGAGCGCCTGGGCTCACGTCTCTGGATCTGCCCCGGTGTCTCTTAGTTCACAGCCTATGGGAACTTGAATAGAATTTGTATCCTACTGTTGTGTGAAAACTGTATAAATCTTAATCACGTCCAATTAGTTCATAATGCTTTTCAGATCTACTATATTCATCTACTTCTCTGTACACTCATGCTATTAATTCCTGAGAGTCTGATACTGAAACTCCACTAAAGATCTTAATTTTATTGACTTAAAACAAACAATTGCCATATACAGTGCATCTATATGTAACTTTGTTCTGTATTTTCCAAGTATCCTGTGAATGTGTTATATTTTCATAATTTAAAAAATAAATAATATTTAATTTTTTTAAATAGCTGAAAAAGAACTATTACCCAAAACAAAGAGACATATAATATAATGACAAAGAGGTCAATACTTCAAGAAGAACTGAATATGTATATGCCTAATAACAAAGCTACAAAATATATGAGGCAAAATCTGATGAAGATGAAAGGAGAAAAAGACAAATCCAGAGCTATAGTCGAATACATCAACACTTCTCTTTTTGCTAGAACAAGCAGACAGGAAGTCAGTAAGGATACACGAGATCTGGAGAACACTACTAACCAACTTCACCTAGCTGATATTTTTAGAGCATTCTACCCAATTATAGCAGAATACACATTTTTTTTTTTTGCAAGCACATATGGAACATTCCTCAAAATAGACCATGTTCTGCACTGCAAATTTAAAAAAGTGAAGTTAGTCAAAGTATGTTCTTAACTACAAAACAGAATTAACTCAAAATCAATGAGAAAACTATCCAGAAAATCACAAGATATGTGGAGTCTGAACAACTGACCTTTGAATATTAGATATCCCACTGTTATTGAAAGAGAGAAAACGTGATATCAGGGGCAACAAACAGCCTTTTCTAGATATAGTCATAGAAATGCAGTAATTGACAGAGTGATTCCATGTTAGATTGCTGAAACAAAAGTATTTAATGCAGTTGTTATAGGCTGAGTTTGTATCTCACAAATTCATATGTTGAAGTCACCTAATTTGGAGATGGGGTCTTTGGGAGGCAACTGGGTTTGGATGAGGTCATGAATGTGGGGCCCACGGGGTGGGCTTAAAAAGTGGGAGGAAAGACCTGAGCTCTCGCCCCATCGTATGAAGACCCATTGAGAAGGCAGCTGGAAGTAAGAAAGCCAGGAAGCAGGTTCTCACCGAGAACTGAGTTGCTGGCACTTTTCTCTGGGATTTCCCAGCCTCCAGAAAGGGAGAAATAAATGTCTGCTGTTTAAGTCCCCGGGTCTACGGTACTTTGTTAAAGCAGCCTGGATTAACTAAGATGGAAGTCCATATTACTGAGATGGGGAGAACGGCCACTTCAGTTTTATTCAGTCCATCACATCATGGCCGTGTATTCTTTTAAAAAGGTGCTTGACTTCTTAACTTGGTCTTGCTCTTTCTGTTCATTGGCTCACTTATCAAGATTTTGGCTCCTCAATGTATGCACTACCATAAACATATGAAAAGACAAGGCACAGAATGGGAGAAAATATTTGCAAATATAAAGTGATCAAAATAATACAAACAGCTCATGCAGTTCCATGTCAGAAAAACCAAACTAATCAGTCAAAAAATGGGCAGAAGATGCAGACAGACATTTCTCCAAATACAGACCCAAAAGCACATGGAGAGATTCTCAACATCACTGCTTACCAGAGACATGCAGATCAAGACGATGAGAAAGAGCTTCCCACTGGTCAGAAAGGCCACCGTCAGAAAGTCTACAAGTAATAAATGCTTGAGAGGATGTGGAGGAAAGGGAACCCTCTTACACTGTTTGTGGGAATATAAATGGGTACAGCCACAATGGAGAATGGTATGGAGGTTCCTCAGAAAACTAGAAATAGAATTGTCATATGATCTAGCAATCCCACTTTGGGGCATATTATCCGGAGAAAAGGATAACTTGAAAAGCCACATGTGCCCACTGTTTACTGCAGCTCTGTTTAGCAGCAAGACACGCGGGCAACCTCAGTGCCCGTCAGCACGCCAGCGCTCAGCATGCCGGCTCCTCGTGTTTCCCTCCTCCACCCACCAACACTTCCACATGTGCTTTCCTACTATGCCCCTGCCCAGGCTCCTCCAAGTCTGCCCCAGTAATCCCCACGCTTTTGTGATAAGTGCAGCACCATTTGCACATTTTCATCTTGACTTAATGTTTAAATATCTTGATCAAGGCATGTTCTTCCTAGAAAAAAACAATTCCTTCTAATTACACCAAGTCAATAGATTCTACTTTGACCAAGAAAATACAATATGTACAATATTCTTAAATATGCTTGAGCACATAGTTATAATTTTTTCCAAAACCTCTAACCAAAATCATTTCATTCTTATTATGTAACCTAAGATCTGAACGTTCTCCAGCACACCACGTCTCTTTTCCAATTGATGCTGTCACTTAGTTGTTACTGAGTAATATTTTTTGTTCCAGTTGGATGATAAGCTCTACAAAGGCATGGATAGTCACATTTTTCCCTGCTAATTTTATTCCCAATATCTCAATATACTCAATTATTCCCAGTATAAACCCCGGTATTCCCACATTGGTGCAGTAAGTATTGGTTTCATGAATGAATGAATGCAGGATCCATCCCACGGATGTTTCTCTTCACACACACACACACACACACACACACACACTTAATCATATGGGAATCTCAGACTTCTTTGCTAACAGACATGCTCCAGGCTTTCTCTAGCAGAATTTGAAGCAGTTATCATGGTTATCTCATCATATTCATCAGATATGCCCATGCTTATTAGCTTCAGGCATACTTGAAAGCTTTTGAACTGTGGTGGTGGAGAAGACTCTTGAGAGTTGCTTGGACATCCAGGAAATCAAACCAGTCCATCCTAAAGGAAATCAATCCTGAATATTCATTGGAAGGACTGACGCTGAAGCTGAAGCTCCAATACTTTGGTCACCTGATTCGAAGAACTGACTCATTTGAAAACACCCAGATGCTGGGAAAGATTGAGGGCAGGAGGAGAAGGGGACAGCTGCCCGGGGCCAGCATGAGGAACTCCGCCCATGGCAAAGGTCATGAGGAAGGAGGCTTGGCATACGCAAAGGCGTGATCGAGCCTCAGGAAACCCCCTGTCCCCGAGCATCTACCCCCAAAACCAGAGTCTGTTTTATGCTCTCACCTACACCTCTGACTTTACGGGGGGCTCTCCCCTATAACCATTTCTCTCGGAGAAGGAGTTAATTGCAGCTCCAGTTAATAAAAATTCCTGGGCGTGACAAGAGTGTTTCAGCTTACGAACTCCTCTGAAGGTTATCTAGCCTGCCTGTATAGGTTCGTCCAGCCACATGTGATTGTTTACAGCCTCCCAACAGCGAGAGGCACAAGATGTTTTAGACTTACTAAAGGCAGATTCTTTTGGGAAGCTAGAATTTATTAGTATAGCGGGTTGATTAGGAATTATATTGGTGAAGGGTTTTTCATTTATTGTGCCAATAATTGCTACTAATTCCCTGCCCTGGGTGTGACAAGGGTGTCTCAGGTCAAACCTCTCTGCTGGCACACTAGCTTGTATGATAGGGTTATCCATACTCCTGCCACTATGGAGCACATGATTGTTTACTACCTCTCAACCATAGACAGCACAGAGTTTGGGATATTTTGAAGGTCTTAATTAGCATAGGGCTTTTCTCATTGTTGAGTCAATGATTGCCACCAGGGCTCCATGTCCTTAGGCACCTGGGAATATATATTAATCAATGTATTTGGAATATAGAAAAAGAAATACAGTAGTTTTTGATGTTAGCAATACTAGACCTTTTGAGTTCATGAATTTTCTCTCTTGTGATAGACCACTGTACTTTGTTATAAATCACTGTGTCTTTGCTATGTAAAAATGTAACTTTATCACTACTTAAGATTAAATAGATCTTAAGGGGAACACTGGTGAAAGGATTTTACTTGTTGGGCTGATGTTTGCTGTTAAATCTTCATATTCCCTGCCCTTATAATGCATATAACTAGCATATAAGAGAAATAAGTAATAACCTTTAAGATTAATCATGTTAACCTTGGGTTAAATAAATTCCTTTCTTGATTGTAACTCACTACACCCTCACCCTATAGGAATGTAGCTTTATCTGGAGTGTGGTGCCTAGTTTAAGAAAAAACACCCTTGGAAAAAATGAGGTTTTTGGTTATCAGAAAGAGAGGGTCATGAAGTGTCAGCAGGCCTCATGGCCAGAAGATGATGTCAAACCCCTAAGGCTTTTTTTATGTAAAGCACCTGATTTTGATAAAAGTCAGGATGGCTGACCCCCACGTGACTCTGTATTCATCCCTATGTGTAAAAAATGGTATATAAGCAAACCTGAAAATAAAGAAAATGGGATCAGTTTCTGGAAAGGCTGATTCCCCCCGTGTCGTTATTTCTTTCCCCTTCTGGCTGAATTCCCATCTGGGGAGTGGGTCCTCACCAAGCCTACTAATTATGCCTGGGCTTCTAAGATCGGACCGGGGAGGCCTCAGTGCCTCCTCTCCTTCGGGAGAACAGAAAGATGCCTGTGACCTACGTAGGTGATGATTGGTATTCCACATAAACCAAGTTATTCAGCCTTCTTTTCTCATCTAAATTTTCCTACTATACTATTATTTCCTAATCTCATCTTATATTTCTCAATAAGTGTTTTTCTCACCGACTCCGTCTCCACCTTCGAATCACCCTGGATCCACTGGGGCTGGACCCCGGCAGACAGCAGAGGATGAGATGGCTGGATGGCATCACTGACTCAATGGACATGGGTTTGAGTGAGCTCCGGGAGTTGGTGATGGACAGGGAGGCCTGGCGTGCTGCGGTCTGTGGGGTTGCAGAGTCGGATGTGACTGAGTGACTGAACAACAACAAAATACTTACAGGCAATGCAGCAAGGAAAAAGAAAAAAAAAAACGCCATTCCTGCCGTGATAGTTTATGGCTAAACAGAGGGATAAAAAAAGAAGCATGTAGTGCTACACGTCCACGAGCTAGTAAACAAAGCCGGGGTCTACGGTGCTGTGCGTCCTGCAGCAGCAGAGCTGTGAGGATACCTGCTGCTCTAGCTCACGCCAGAGGCGATGGACGCCCATTGTTGCAGCAACAGAGCTGGGCAGAATGGCGGCCAGTTCTTTAACACTGTTACCGTGCAAATAACTGCTGAATCTTCCTGAAGGCGAGCACTGCCAGTATTCAAAACCTCTGCTCTAGTCAAGGTCATGGCCTGTGTGCTCTCACATTATTATCACCAAGGAACTTATTCCTAAAATATTGCATGATGAAAACACTGGATTTTTAAGAGGAGTTCAGGGTCCAGCAGATTAGATGGAATCTGCTCATAACCAGCTTTCTGTATCCACAGAGTTACTCTGTTTGCCTGGGGGTAGGGGTGAGGCCCTCACAGGGAAGGTCTCAGTGCTCCCTGGGCCATTCATTACCCATTATTTGGTCCTGTCCACTTCAACATTTTCCTTAGAGGCCGGAAAGAAAAAAAAGAGACATGCTGGGGTGTAAAAAGAATGCAAGAGAGAAAACATCTGACATGTTGGATTCAGCTCAGAATTTCTGTGCAAGATACGTGATCTGGGGCAGGACTGCAATGCTAAGTCAAGGCTGGCCCGTCCCCAGAGGGCAGGAATAAAGGGTCTCTCTGCAAAGCATATGAGGTGGCAGGCTATGATGTCCTCCAAACCTTCTCAAGTGCAGGGCTCAGAGAAAACACTGTTAGCCAAAAAACTGATCATTTCTCCTACTAGGCAGTCCTCTCCTGCAGAAATGGCAATCCAGCCCAGCACTCTTGCCTGAAAAATTCCGTGGACAGAGGAGCCTGGTGGGCTGCAGTCCACGGCATTGCAAAGATTTGAACATGACTGAGCAACTTTCACTTTCAGTTTCTCCTGGAGAAGGATGACATCATTTAAACCCAACAGTTCCCTTCTTTCCTCCTGTTTAACAGAGATACAATGGTCGTGAAATGTGGGAAGTAGCCGGGAAAGCAAGGAAGACACTAAGCAGTTTAAGGCATGGAAAGCTCAATTGTCTACGGGAACAGTCAGGGAAGAACACTCATCTTTTATTTCTTAATGTTTCCCCAAGGACAGCAGATGAGATTCTGCAGGTCAGTCCTTCTCTCACAGGATGAATCTTTCTCTGAAATATACAAATGTATCAGAGTTGTCAGTGGTTTCTGGGGTAGGATCATCTTAGCAGACACTTATTCCACACTGGACTTGGACAGGTCTGACCTGCTGTTTATCCTGTTGGCATTTTATTATGAATTCATTGTGGCAATGGAAAGGATGAACCTGAATTTTTCAGCAATGGCAGCTAATGGCCCATTTATTCCTAGTGTCACTCTTCGCTCCAGGAAAAACAGGGTAATCTTGATCCCTGATGGATATTAGCATTTTAAAAAGAGCTTGATTCTTGCCCAATTTATGGTACATCCAGTCCTTTGAAAGGCTTATTTTAATGCAAGGTCATGTTTGTGTGCAATTGATGTTGAATTTTTATGGCAGCTGAGCTTCATTTCAGAATCCAATGCCATTGTTAAAACAAGCTTCACTTTTATTTCAGCACAAAGTTTGCATCCAGAGTTATCAAGTGCCTTGAGTTTGTTTCCAAAGAGAGTGTTTTCAAATGCATTATCCTGTGACCAGGGACTCTAAGCGCTCCTTGCTCAGTCATATATTGTTCTGGTCTTTGATGGTGTTAAGAAAAACACATGACTCATCAAACTGGATCTCACCCTCTTGCAGGCCTTGACAATCTTTTTTTTAATGTTTTTGATGTTAAACACTCTTCTGCTTTGAGATTTTTTCCATCCTCTCCTTTACAGTTCTCTCCATCAGAATTAAGCTCAGGCTGCGCTTTATCTCGTTCACTATGACAACAGCCTCCCCAGACCGCTGCCATCCTTGACTCCCTTGCTCGTCTTCACTGCAGAGGCCAGCCTCTGCTTTTGCCTGCCCCATCCAGTGTCCATGTGCTGCTTCAACTATCACTGCCGGAAGGCCTGGCTCTTATTTTTATTTTCCCTTCGTTTCCATGGTCTTTTCCCACTCTGTGTAAGATCCTCCTTCCATGAAAGTAAAAGCCAAGGAGGGAAGTGAAGAAGGCCACCTGGATTTCAGCTTGTGACTGAAAGAAGTAGTGATGCTTGCCCATATATTCAGTGCGTGGAGCCGAAAGACAGTGGTCAAGGCCCATCTCAGAGAAGGTTCCAAAAGTTAAATTTGCGATGGGCTGGGCAAAAGTCCTTCAGAGCAAGGGAATCTGACCTAGAGGTCCAAGAAGATGCTAGCAGTCAGAGTGTAAGAGGGATAAGTTGAAAATTGAATCCACAAACGGGAACCCAAGGAGAATGAGCAGAGGGTGTGGGCTGCAGGGTGCGGCCGGGTCTCATGAGCATATGGAAGGATGACCTCCTAATTCTTATGGATATTTTCATTGGTTAATGAAGACTATCTGTAAAATGAGAGGCAGTGGAGTTTAGCCTACCCTTTCCACTTTAATAGTGAGATAAGTGAAATCAGTTTGGACTGGTGAGTTTAATCCAGATCTGTAAATATTTAAGAAGGAGGAGGAGGATGAAGAAAAAGAGCATGGCTTTCCGTGCCTTGCCCCCACACCCACCCCCAGGTTTAGGAGGAATCCTATAGGCATATGGAAACAAGAAGCGTAATTAAAGGAACGTTGCTCTAAGCTATCCAGTCTCTCGGATTCTTTCTGTCTCTTTCTTTGTTCTGAACGTGATTGTTGATTGATTTGCTGGTGACAGCTCTATTGTGCTGGCATGGGGATCCAGGGAGAAAAGGAGAGGGTGCGAGACAGCTGAGAGAAAAGAGCAAATGAGGCAGAAAGAGGAGACCACTGAAGACTCCTGAGACAGCCGAGATATTGCAGCCAATGGCCCTGTGCCAGACTTTTCTTCTGAGCATCCCTACTCACCCTCTGAAGGCGGAGCAGGGCAGCCTACGACTTCTGACGGTGGACACGGGCTGCGTTCCGACCTCTGAATAGACTGAGAATCTTTTCAGCGGGACCTTTTCCTGACATTCTGAGGATATGTCTAATGATTCCTCAGAGGCTTTGCTGCATTCCAAACCACTCTTGTTTGGGGGCAGGGAGGCATATATCTCATTCTCTGAAAAGCAGAACCAGATTGGTTTGTCCTCTGGCAGCTGTTGACACCTGTATGGTAACCCACCAGGCGATGCCGAAAGAGGCTCCCTCCCACTTGCTCCAGCCCAGGGAAGTGCTGGGATCACAGAAGGCCTCCAGCTGACTGTGTGCTGATCCGCAGACCTAAAGAGGGACTAAGCAGATGCCCTTTCCTTCTGTACAGGGACATATTTGCCAGTCACCTTAATCTAACAGTGAAAAAAAAAGAAGCAGCAGTCATTTTCATATCCAGTATTCCATATCTACTTTAATTAAACTGGATATCTATCTAAATTATTTAAAGAAGGTAGCTCTTTGATCATGAGTGCTTATTTCCAAAGACTGGAGACAGCAGAACTCAGCCTCCTCAAGTCCTAATTAAAGGTGATACCTTGCATTAGCATGTACCTACTTACTATGTTTGTTGCTTCACTAGTAAACGTTGCTTCATTGCTCTTATTTCTCTTGCTTAAAGAGATTGCTCCCACACAAGCAAACTCATCTCTCCCTTCCCAGGAAAGGCTAGGGGATCTTGTTGCAGTCTGGAGGATTCCCGAGGCATACAAATGGCGATGATTACTTAGAAACAATACAGAAACCACTTCAGAATTCCCCAAGCATTTTAAAACTCTTTCTCATTCTAGTCTTTGTTGCAGACTGATTATTTGAAACTTGACATCGCCCACTAATTTCTAAAACAGCTGTACGCCTCTTGCTAGCTTTATTATCGGTGCTCAGTTGCTAAGTCATGTCCAGCTCTTTGTGACCCCATGGATTGCAACACTCCAGGCTTCCCTCTCCTTCACTAACCCCCTGAGTTTGCTCAAACTCAGATCCATTGAGTCCGTGATGCCATCCAACCATCTCATCCTCTCCGCCCCCTTCTCCTGCTGCCCTCAATCTTTCCCATTAACGAGTTCTTTCCAAATGAGTTGGATCTTCACATCAGGTGGCTAAAGTATTCAAGCTTCAGCATCAGTCTTCCAGTGAATATTCAGGTTTGATTTCCTTTCAGGTGGACTGGTTTGATCTCCTTGCAGTCCAAGGGACTCTCAAGAGTCTTCACCAGCACCACAATTCGAAAGCATCAATTCTTCAGCACTCAGCCTTCTTTATGATTCAACCCTCACATCCATACATGAGTACTGGAAAAACTACAGCTTTGACTATACAGATCTTTGTGGCCAAGTGATGTCTCTGTTTTGAACATGCTGTCTAGTTTTGTCATAGCGTTCACTCTAAGGAGCAAGTGTCTTTGATTTTGTGGCTGCAGTTGCCATCTGCAGTGATTTTGAAGCCAAGAAAAGGAAATCTGCCAGTGTTTTTACTGTTTCCCCCTTTTATTTGCCATGAAGTGATGGGACTGGATGCCATGATCTTAGTTTTTTGAATGTTGAGTTTTAAGCCAGCTTTTTCACTCTCCTCTTTCACCCTCATCAAGAGACTCTTTAATTCCTCTTTGCTTTCTGCCATTAGTGTGATATCATCTGCATATCAGATGTTGTTGATATTTTCCCCAGCAATCTTGATTCCAGCTTGTGATTCATCCAGCTCAGCATTTCTCAGGATATACTCTGCATATAAGTTAAATAAGCAGGATGACAATATACAACCTTGATGTACTCCTTTCCCAATTTTGAACCAGTCTGTTTTTCCATGTCCAGTTCTAACTGCTGTTTCTTGATCTGCATACCGGTCTCTCAGGAGACAGATAAGGTGGTCTGGTATTCCCATCTCTTGAAGAATTTTCCAGTATTTTGTGATCCACACAGTCAAAGGCTTTCACTTAGTTAATGAAGCAGAAGTAGCTGTTTTTCTGGAATTTCCTTGTTTTATCTATGATCCAATGGATATTGGCAACTTGGTCTCTGGTTCCTCTGCCTTTTTTAAATCCAGCTGGTACATCTAGAAGTTCTAGGTTCACATACTGTTGAAGGCTAGCTTGAAGGATTTTGAGCAATACCTTGTTAGCTTGTGAAATTAGCACAATTGTACAGAAGTGCTGGGAAAGTTTGAAGACAGGAGATAAAAGGTAGGACAGAGGATGAGATGGTTTGATGGTATCACCAACTCAGTGGCCATGAGTTTGAGCAAGCTCTGGGAGTTGGTGACGGACAGGGAAGCCTGAAGTGCTGCAGTTCATGGGGTCACAGACAGTCAGATACAACTGAGGCACTGAACTGAATTTGAGCATTCTTTGGCATGCTCTTCTTTGGGACTGGAATGAAAACTGACCTTTTCCAGTCCTGTGGCCACTGTTGAATCTTCCAAATTTGCTGGCATATTGAGTGAAGCACTTTAAGAGCATCATCTTTTCAGGTTTTGAATAGCTCAGCTGGAATCCCATCACCTCCACTAGCTTTGTTCCTACTAATGCTTTCTAAGGCCCATTTGACTTCCCACTCCAGAATGTCTGGCTCTAAGTGAGTGATCACATCATCGTGGTTATCAGGTCATTAATACCTTTCCTATATAGTTCTTCTATGTATTCTTGCCACCTCTTCTTAATCTCCCCTGGAAACGGGAATGGCAGACCACTCCTGTGAACCCCAATGAACAGTATGAAGCAGAAGTAGATGTCTTTTTTTTTTTTTTCTAGAATTCCCTTGCTTTCTCTATGATCCAAAGAATGTTGGCAATTTGATCTCTGGTTCCTTTCTTGCTATCTAGGCACCACTGAAATTTGTAACTTCTTTCTGAAATAGCAGGTAAGTGGGCAGGGCACAACTTTTGAAAGAACGACATACCTCAAAGACAACATAAACCAATTAGAATCAAATGGGTCCAAGATACCAGACAAGTCAGTTTCATTAGACCTTGATCCTCAGTCAGCAAGCTAAATGACACACTCAGAGGTGCCATGACAGTTCCAAGGCACCATCAAAAGACCAAAAAGTAGGCAGTGGCTCAATTCCTGGAAACCCACACCCCTTCCCCAAACTAGTTGGAATAATCCTTCCACTCATTAGCCAGTGAAATTACCCAACCCATAAACACTTCAAAAGATTGAGGGCAGGAGGAAAAGGAGACAACAGAGGACAAGATGGTTGGATGGCATCACTGACTCAATGGCATGAGTTTGAGCAAGCTCTGGGAGCTGGTGAAGGACAGGGAGGCCTGGCGTGCTGCAGGCCACAGGGTCGCAAAGAGTCAGACACAGCTGGGTGACCAAACAGCAGCAGTAGCGTTCAGGGAGATGCATGGTGAAAGCCACCGCGACACTGCAGGTGGTTAGCCTCCAATTAGAATAAGGTAAAATTAAAAACACATTAAAACCAATAGAAGGCAACAAACAGCAAAAAAAAGCCAGCCAGGCCACATTCACAGCCCCACTTGTCCTCTGCAGTGGCCCACACTGTCTGTGGAGGGTGCTTCTCTCTGAATCTGAATAAATCCTCTTCTTACCTTTCAATTTGTCTCTCACTGAATTCTTTCTGTGATTAAGACATCAAGAAGCTGGGTTTCATTAGGTCTGGAAACCAGGTACTGTGGGTTTTGGCTGAGTTCGAGTCCCAGCCATGTTAGAGTCCCAAATTAGATTTTGGATGGGTTTGAATCCTGGGACATGGGTTCAAATCCAAATCTGAGGTAAATCCTAACAAATCATTATTTGAGGATTTAAAAAGAGAAAAAAAGTTAAGATTGATTCAGATTTTTTTTTTTTTAATTACTCCCTTACAATTACAAACAAGGAGATCGGCTATCCCACGGCATGATATAACCTCATAGGAACTATGATTCGATAGGGTATATCCAAGGGAAGATGACAGTTGTGAGGAGCAGGAGTTTCTCTAGAAGCTCTTGAAATAGAATTCCATGGGGAGTCACAGTTCCTGAGATATCACTGGATTATGCAAAGGACTCAGACAGCAAGAAGCTTTTGTCTCCTTTGTACGCTTTTGTTTGGCCTTGATCTTCCACACACACACCACACCCACCTCCGAACCTAGAGATCAATAGTCCTTTCAGCTCAGTCGCTCAGTCGTGTCCGAATCTTTGCAACCCAGTGGACTGCAGCACGCCAGGCCTCCCTGTCCATCAGCTCTCAGAGCTTGCTGAAACTCAAGAGCTTGCTGAAACTCATGTCCACCAAATCAGTGATGCCACCCAACCATCTCATCCTCTGTTGTCCCCTTCTCCTCCTGCCCTCAATCTTGCCCAGCATCAAGGTCTTTTCTAAAGAGTCAGTTCTTCAAATCAGGTGGCCAAAGTATTAGAGCTTCAGCTTCAGCATCAGTCCTTCTAATGATATTCAGGACTGATTTCCTTTAGGATTGACTGGTTTGATCTCCTTGCAGTCCAAGGGACTCTCAAGAGTCTTCTTCAACAGCACATTTCACAAGCATTAATTCTTTGGTGCTCAAATTTCTTTTTTGTTGCTGTTTGTTTGTTTTATTTATTTTTTAAGTTTTTTTTTATTGAAGAATACTTTTTTTTATAGAATTTTGTTGTTTTCTGTAAACCTCAACATAAATCATTCATAGGTATACCTATAACCCCTGCCTTCTGAACCTCCCTCTTATCTCCCTCCCACCTTGGGGGTTGATACAGAACCCCTGTTTGAGTTTCCTGAGCCATAGAGCAGGTTCCCATTGACTGTCTATTTCACATATGGTAATATAAGTTTCCATGCTACTCTTTCCATACCTCTCACCCTCTCTTCCCCTCTCCCCATGTCCATAAGTCTATTTTCTATGTCTGTTTCTCCATTGCTGCCCTGTAATTAAATTCTTCAGTACCATTTTTGTAGATGTTGGCAATTTGATCTCTGGTTCCTCTGCCTTTTCTAAATCCAGATTGAACATCTGGGCGTTCGCAGTTCACACACTGCTGAAGCCTGGCCTGGAGAGTTTTGAGCATTACTTTACTAGCATGTGCTGCTGCTGCTAAGTCGCTTCAGTTGTGTCCAACTCTGTGCGATCCCACAGGTGAGTGCAATTGTGCAGTACTTTGAGCATTCTTTGGCATTGCCTTTCTTTGGAATTGGAATGAAAACTGACTTTTTCCAGTCCTGTGGCCACTGCTGAGTTTTCCAAATTTGCTGGCATATTGAGTGCACACTTTCACAGCATCATCTTTCAGGATTTGAAATAGCTCAACTGGAATTCCATCATCTCCAATACCTTTGTTTATAGTGATGTTCCTAAGGCCCACTTGACCTTGCATTGCAGGATGTCTGGTTCTAATTACGTGATCACACAATCTGTTGTTGTCTGGGTCATGAAGATCTTTTTTGTATAGTTCTGTGTATTCTTGCCACCTCTTCTTAAATCTTCTACTTCTGTTAGGTCCAGACCATTTCTGTCCTTTATCGAGCCCATTTTTGCATGAAACGTTCCCTTGGTACCTCTAATTTTCTTGAAGAGATCTCTAGTCTTTTCCATTCTATTGTTTTCCTCTGTTTCTTTGCATTGATCACTGAGGAAGGCTTTCTTTCTCTCCTTGCTATTCTTTGGAACTCTGCATTTCCTTTTCTCCTTTGCCTTTAGCTTCTCTTCTTTTCTCAGCAATTTGTAAGGCCTCCTCAGACAGTCATTTTGCCTTTTTGCATTTCTTTTTCTTGGGAATGGTCTTCATCCCTGCCTCCTGTACAGTGTCATGAACGTCCATAGTTCTTCAAGCACTCTGTCTATCAGATATAATCCTTTGAATCTATTTGTCACTTCTACTATATAATCATAAGGGATTTGATTTAAGTCATACCTGAATGGTCTAGTGGTTTTCCCTACTTTGTTCAATTTCAGTTTGAGTTTGGCAATATGGAATTCATAATCTGACCCACAGTCAACTCCTGGTCTTGTTTTTGCTGACTGTATGGAGCTTCTCCAACTTTAGCTCCAGAGAATATAATCAATCTGATTTCAGGATTGACCATCTGGTGATGTCTATATGTGGAGTCATCTATTGTGCTATTGGAAGAGGGTGTTTGTTATGACAAGGGCGTTCTCTTGGTGAAACTCTGTTAGCCTCTGTCCTGCTTCATTCTGTACTCCAAGGCCAAATTTGCCTGTTACTCGAGTGTCTTTTGATTTCCTATTTTTGCATTCCAGTCTCCTATGATGCAAAGGACATCTTTTTGGGGTGTTAGTTCTAGAAGGTTTTGTAGGTCTTCATAGAACTATTCAACTTCAGCTTCTTCAGCATTAATGGTCGGGGCATAGACTTGTATTACTGTGGTATTGAATGGCTTGCCTTGACCAAATGGAGATCATTGTGTCATTTTTGAGATTGCATCCAAGTACTGCATTTCAGTACTCTTTTGTTGACCATGATGGCTACTCCATTTCTTCTAGGGATTCCTGCCCGCAGTAATAGATATAATGGTCATCTGAGGTAAATTCACCCATTCCAGTCCATTTTAGTTTGCTGATTCCTAGAATATCAATGTTCATACTTGCCATCTCCTGTTTGACCACTTCCAATTTGCCTTGATTCATGGACCTGACATTCCAGGTTCCTATGCAATATTGTTCTTTACAGCATTGAACTTTCCTTCCATCACCAGTCACATCCACAACTGGGTGTTGTTTTTGCTTTGGCACCATCTCTTCATTCTTTCTGGAGTTATTTCTCCACTCTTCTCAAGTATCATATTAGGCATCTACAGGCCTGGGGATTTCATCTTTCTCTGTCATATCTTTTGGACTTTTCATACTGTTCATGGGTTTCTCAAGGCAAGAGTACTGAAGTGGTTTGCCATTCCCTTCTCCAGTGGACCACATTTTGTCAGACCTCTCCACCATGACCCTTGTTGGGTGGCCCTATACAGCATGGCTCATAGTTTCATTGAGTTAGGCAAGGCTGTGGTCCATGTGATCAATTTGATTAGTTTTCTGTGATTGTGGTTTATTCTGTCTGCCCTCTGAAGGATAAGGATAGAATCCTTATGGAAGCTTCCTGATGGGAGAGACTGACTGTGGGGGAAACTGAGGGAAACTGTGGGGGAATGGTTCTTTAATTCTTCCCATTATTGTGCTAAGTTGTGTCCAACTCTTTGTGACCCTCTGGACTGTAGCCTGCCAGGCTGTCTGTCCCTGGGATTCTCCAGGCAAGAATACTGGAGCAGGTTGCCATTTTCTCCTCCAGGCAATTTTCCCATCCAGAGACTGAACCTGCATCTCTTGTCTCCTGCATTGGCAGGCGGGTTCTTTACCACTAGCACCACCTGGCAAATCCCCCTGCCCGCCATTACTCCTTTTCATATGATAACAGCCTCTACCCTCTGGAAATAGGGAGTGACCATGAACCAGGTCAGAGCAATATCCTTCAGGACAGAATGCTCAGCATAGGACATGTTACCACAGTAAGCCAAATGTGGTGCTCCCTGGGAATGTTTTAAATTGTAGTTGCCAAAGAAGTGCTCATTTCTTTCCAAATGTGCAGCTAAAAGAAAGTGAGCCAAGAATAGCAGAAAAGAATGTTCCTTCTGCTTAGATGAGCTGAAGATAAAAGAGCCACAAAGTATAGGAAAATATCATACTTGTAACTGAGGTCCGAATTTCAGTTATTTCAAAGGTCAGCTGCCCCCTCCTCTTTCCATAGTCCAATTCTATGAGCCAATGCAATTCTCCTTTGTTGAAGAAGTTAGTATTTGCCACTTGCAACCAAAGTTCAGTTCAGTTAGTTTCAGTTCAGTCACTCAGTCGTGTCTGACTTTTTGTCACCCCATAGACTGCAGCAAGCCGGGCTTCCCTGTTCATCACCAACTCCCAGAGCTTGCCTAAGCTCATGTCCATGGACTCGGTGATGCCATCGCATCCTGGGTCATCCCCTTCTCCTGCCTTCAATCTCTCCCAGCATCAGGGTCTTTTCTAATGACTCAGTTCTTCACAAAAGGTGACCAAAGTGCTGGGGTTTCAGCTTCATCAGTCCTTCCAGTGAACATCCAGGATTAATTTCCTTTAGGATGGACTGGTTTTATCTCCTTGTGGTCCAAGGGACTTCAAGAGTCTTCTCCAACACCACAGTTCAAAAGCACCAGTTCTTCGGTGCTCAGCTTTCTTTATAGTCCAACTCTCACATCCATATGTGACTGCTAGGAAAACCATAGCTTTGATGAGACGGACCTTTGTTGGCAAAGTAATGTCTCTGCTTAATAATATGCTGTATAGGTTGGTCATAGCTTTTCTTCCAAGGAGCAAGCATTTTTAAATTTCATGGCTGTAGTCACTATCTGCAGTGATTTTGGAGCCCAAGAAAATAAAATCTGTCATGGTTTCCATTGTTTCCCTATCTATTTGCCATGAAGTGATGGGATCAGATGCCATGATCTTAGTTTCCGAAAGTTGAGTTTATGCAAACTTTTTCACTCTCTTCTTTCACTCTCATAAAGAGGCCTTTAGCTCCTCTTCACTTTCTGCCATAAGAGTGGTGTCATCTGCATATCTGAGGTTATTGATATTTCTCCCGGCAATTTTGACTCCAGCTTGTGCTTCACCCAGCCCAGCATTTTGCATGATCTACTCTGCATTATAAGTTAAACAAGCAGGGTAACAATATATACCTTGACAGACTCCTTTCCCAATTTGGAATCAGTCTGTTGTTCCATGTTCAGTTCTAACTGTTGCTTCTTGACCTACATACAGATTTCTCAGGAGGCATCTCAGGCGGTCTGGTATTCCCATCTCTTTAAGAATTTTCTAGTTTGTTGTGATCTACACAGTCAAAGGCTTCAGCATAGTCAATAAAGCAGAAATAGATGTGTTTCTCATGCTTTTTCAATGGTCCAGTGTATGTTGGCAATTTGGTTTCTCTGCCTTTTCTAAATCCAGATGAACATGTGAAAGTTCACAGTTCATGTGCTGTTGAAAGCTTGCTTGGGGAACTTTGAGCATTACTTTGCTAGTGTGTGAGATGAGTGCTATCGTGCAGTAGTTTGAACATTTTTTGGCATTTGGGATTGGAATGAAAACTGACCTTTTCCAGTCCTATGGTTACTGCTGAGTTTTCCAAATTTGCTGGCATATTGAGTGCAGCACTTTCACAGCATCATCCTTTTGGATTTTAAACACCTGAGCTTCACTGTCTTCTTTTCCTTCTGTATGTCCCTGTTCCACTCTTACCCAATGTTTCCTACAATTTCTAAATAATCAACTCACACTTGGGTTCTGGTCTTAGAATTTACTTCTAGGAGAGCACAACCTAAAATAAGACTTGAGTACCAGAGATAAATAATTTCTAGTCCAGAGAATGTGTTTTGAGTTTTTCAAGATAGACACACTTGAATTTATACTCTATAATCAAGGCATTTTCAGAAGATAAAGGGACAAGAAATTGTTTTATACCAGAAGTAAGCCCTTATTCCTGTGGTCAAATGATTCTTGACAAAGAAATCAAGACAATTTGGTTTAAAATGATCTTCTAACAAGTGATACTTGGTCTAGTAGATATCTATATGAGGAAGGACAGAGGAAAAGAAAATAGTCTTCCTACCACATAGAGAACTGTATTCAACACGGGTCATAGATGTATGTGGAAGAAGAAAAACTATAAAAACTTTTAGAAGGGAACAAAATTGTAAAACTTTGAGATTTCAGGTTAAGAATTGGTTTCTTAAATATAACACTAACATCATAAACAAAAAAAATTAAAAATAGATAAATTAGAATTTTAAAAAGGAAACGTGCTTTAAAGAACATTGTCAGGACAGTGAAAAGACAGTCTACAGAATGGGAGAAAATATTTGCATATCATATATCTGATAAACTTTTATTCAGAGTTTATAAATAATTTTTCAACCCCCAAATAAGAAGATAAATAAACTCTGCTTAAAAATGGGCAAAGGATTTCATAGCTATTTCTCCAAAACTATATACACATGTCCAATAAGCACATAAAAAGATGCTCAAAATTGCAACCAATGTTCAGGGCAGCATTACTTACAATTGTCACGATACAGAAACAATCTAACTGCCCATCAATAGATGAGTGGATAAAGAAGGTACGATACACACACACACACACACACACAGAGGAATACCACTCAACCATAAGAAATAGTGAAATTTTGCCATTTGAAATAAAGATATTATGTTAAGTGAAATGAGTCAGACAGAGAAAGACAAATTCTGTATGATATCACTTATATGTGGAATCTAAAGCTAAAACAAGCCGGTGAGTACAACAAAAAAGAAAGGGAGCATAGATACAAAGAACAAAACAGTGGTTATTAATGGGGAGTGGGAAAGCAGGACGGGCACGGCAGCAGTAGGGACTGAGATGCATGAACTTCTGTTTCTAGAATAAACATGCTGCAAGGACCTACTGCCTAACACAGGGAGTACAGCCAACACCGTATAGCTGCAAGTGGAGCACAACTTTCAAAAAGCGTGACTCACTATGTCATACATCTGAAACATAATACGTACACCACCTGTATCTAATAGAATATTCCCCAAACCATTAGTCACCAGGGAACTGCAAATCAAAGCAGCAATGAGACACCGCTTCAAACCCAGCAGTATGACTAAAATTAAGAAGATGAACAATAAGTATGTTGATGAGGATGTGGAGAAATTAAACCCCTATTCATTGTTGGTAGAAATGTAAAATGGCTTGTCATTTTCCACCAAACTGAAACATAGAGTTATATGACCTCAGAATTCCATTTTCAGGTATCTACCTAAGAAAATTGTAAATGTATGTCCACGCAAAAGCTTGCACACGATGTACACAAATGGCACATAGAACCATTATCCATAATATTTAGAAAATGGAAACAACCTACGTGTCTACCAGCTGGTAAGTCGGTAAACAAAATGTGACATAGGGAACGTTATTTGGTTACATGAAAGGAACAGAGTGCTGACATCTGCCACGATATGGATAAACTTTGAAACACAGTACAGGTAAGAATTCAGACACAAAATATACATCTTTTATGATGTGATTTATATGAATTCAGTCAGAAAGCACGTTAGTGGTTGTCAGGGACCAGGGGTAAGGCAAATGCGAAACCTGCTAACGAGGTTTCTTGGTGGGGAGAAGATGTTTTGGAATTAGTTAGTGGTATGGCTGCACAACTCTGTGAATAGACTCAAAACCGCTGAACTGTACAGTTTTAAAGGGGAGACTTTATTGTGTGTGAATCATGTATCAGCAAAGTCATTATTAAAAAATAACAACAACCAAAGAAGTAGCTTGGGCTTTATAAATCCCAAAGCAAATTTTAAAATAGTGTTTTTTCTGTTATTTTTTGAAATTCATTGGTTTATTTTTTAACACAGCAAGTTCATGAGAGGAAAAATATTGTTGAGAGAGAGCTCTGAGAATTTGGAAAGAAATTGTCTAGATAAATAATTAGCAGCTGATCAATTTAATTTTTTTAATGAGGGAGGCTGTATGAGTAGATTAAATTTCCTGCAGAGACCTCAAAGTAATTCCACAAGGAAAGAGGATCCTAGTCTGCAGTCATCCTACAGGATTAGAACTAATCTGAGCAAGAGCAGGCGTGCTCAGTCATGTCAAGCTAAGCCAGCCTGGCTTCAAGTCCTACTACCGTCATTTGGGCTTTATAGACACAACAGAGCTGCTGTCCAGCAACCTGCTTGCCCCGGAGGGGTGCCCCCGGCAGGGTGATCTGGGAGTGACATCCTCTCCAAGTTAGCCACCTGGATGGCCAGCAGACAAATGGCCGCTTCCTCCCTTTCCATGCCATGCAAATTCCTCGCAGCAGGTAGGCTCCGTCAAACGAGGGAAAGCTTCTTGGAAGAGAAACAGGTAGGAACTGCTCTGGCCTCCCTACCAGCAGCTCTGTTAATGGATGTACCTTGCGCCATGTTGTGCAAAATGTGTGCTTTCTCTTTTTCGAGTAAAATCAATCAGCGTGGCTTGTCCTAAAGGACTTGGTGCTTTTAATCTGCTAAGGTTGGGCATCTGGGTCATGTGGGAGATGGAGGCACTATCAGGGCAGCTCTCAGGCAGGACTGGCCTAGGCACGGCAGGCAACGCCCCAGGAAATGGGATTGCAGAGAGAGTCCAGTCCACTTCCGACTCTGCCCCTGTTTCTACCACCCACGGTGGTAGGCTGCTCTCGCTGGGAGGACCAGTTTCCTCCCTGACTCTCAGCTTGGCATGCTATCAGTCAAAAAGGAAGCGCAGTTCCTACTGCACCTGCTCTAATGGGCCAGGCCTGAGGGGAGGGCACGTGCTGACAAGCAGAAAATGGAAAGTCCCCTTTTGTTTTCCTATGTCCAGCACATGAGGAGGGCTTTTGTCTTTCTAGCTCCTAGCCACCCCTCTCCAAGGAAAGACTGATTTACTCACTTTTTGTGTTTGCTGAGGTGGTGAGTCAGGACTGAGAGGTACTACTCTGGCTTTGTCATCTCTTTTTATTTAATGTGCCATCAACTGTCAGACAACAGAGACCAATCTACAGATTATTGTATCAGGAAACTGGAGATTGTGAATTGGGGAGGAGACGATGGGAATAAGATGAATTATTTTAACCTATAACTGCACAAAGAAGCACATCGTTTGGAAACTGTGGCTTGGAAAATCCTAACTCCCTTAAAGAATGAATCTGAAATGAACTTTCCACGCTGCATACTGGATCTAGAACCAAGATTAGCTAGTTAGGACTACTTTATGAGATTGTGTCTTAATCATATATATTTATCAACACCCAAAAATGTACATACGACCGACGTTTCTGAGAAATACACCCTTAGAGTGTTTGGTTTCGTGTGAAACTGTGTTTCATCACAGCACAGCAGTGTTAATTGTATAGGCTGAGTTTCTAACATGATGGAATGCAGTTGCAGTGGTTGTATTTCACTATGCTTTTAGCCGTATCCATGGTAGTGCTGGGGAGGGAGAATTTGGTGAAAGGACTGTTTTCCAGGGATGGGCTTAGGTAAATGAAGGTAGAGACAGTCTGCCCTCATGTTTGCCAGGTGAGTTTTAGCCTCCCTTTCTATAGAAGCCCTCTGCAACCACGAATGATTAATGAGCCCAGTTCTTCCTTGACTGAGCGTGGTCCACGGCATGGCCCCTGGCACAGAGAAGTCAGTCAGCTCTGGGCTCCATTCACGTTATTAGGAGCATCTCATCTGATCTTCTACCATATCCGCAAAGTGACCTTTCTTGTGACTTATATTTGAAACAACTTATGAAAACTGCTCCATATGTCAAACTTCATTTCATTCAATTTTCTCCTAGTTGAAAATTGACACTGAAGATGTTTTGTCTTTCAGAGCATTTTCCTTTGTGAGTCAAAGGCCTGATGATGTATAATCCTTCCTGAAAGTTTTATGGCAGGGCTTCACAAAGCAAACATTCCCCCCCGCCCCTTATTTTATATCACCCTGACAAACAGAAATGCTGAGCCATTTAATTACAGAGCCTTCCTGACACATCCAGAGAGTCACTTCTCATCTGATCTTCTACCATATCCGCAAAGTGACCTTTCTTGTGACTTATATTTGAAACAACTTATGAAAACTGCTCCATATGTCAAACTTCATTTCATTCAATTTTCTCCTAGTTGAAAATTGACACTGAAGATGTTTTGTCTTTCAGAGCATTTTCCTTTGTGAGTCAAAGGCCTGATGATGTATAATCCTTCCTGAAAGTTTTATGGCAGGGCTTCACAAAGCAAACATTCCCCCCCCCCCTTATTTTATATCACCCTGACAAACAGAAATGTTGAGCCATTTAATTACAGAGCCTTCCTGACACATCCAGAGAGTCACAATACTCCAGTGGTGTCTAGCTGAAGGGGAAAAATGCACTGAATTCCCAGAGCTTCTTGTCAAGAGAATGATGCCAAGGGAACTAGTGAATGGTCTGGAGGGCCCAGTGGTGAGCGCTGCCCTGACCCAGAGTGCTTCCCGCAGCTCTGAGTCCACACCCCTGGCTCTGCAGCATCTCATCCCACGACGGTTCGGGATGAGCAGACAGGAGATGACAGGGAAAGAGGTGGGGAAAACAAAGGTCCAGCCACAGGCTCGTACGCCACGAGCCGGTCTGAACTTCACAGAAACTTTCAGATGGAGAGCTTGCACTCTTAATTCTCTAACTCACAAAAAGAATCGGCACAGATGCAATTGAATAGCCCTCCCTCAAACTCCAAGCTGTGTGTGACAAATGGTCCCAGGCCCATGCATGAGTGCACAAAATTACTATATCCTGTTCTGTTTCAAAGCTCCAACACATAATCAAAATGTGTCAGCTTACTTTTGTTTAATGTCCTTTCTTCCCTTTAGAATAGTTAATCCCTGTGATAATTTCCAGTCCATTTTTCAGCAGTAACTAATGTATGAAAGTCAGTCTTTTAATAGTTTTTGTTTGCATGTTTTCCTTTTTTACTTCTGTTAACCATACAGCAAAAGGAAAAAGAAATACACCTAATATGAGGCAGGCACTGGGACTGAGCAGTGGGAAACACAGATAAGGCCACTGCCTTTAAGGAAATGACATTCAAGTTGAGAGCTGGGAAACAACATAATAAGTAAAAAGAGAAGATTCTTTTGGGGTTGTAAGTGTTCTGAAGAAAATCGTTTACAGAATGATATAGAATAGTTATAGGGATGACAGACTCCCCCAGGATGACCAGGGACGTTCACTTTGAAGTGATGGTTTTTTATTTGAGATGTGAAGGATGACAATGGTGGAAGGAGGCAGCCATGAAAGATTTGGGTGGAGAATGTTGAGGAAAAAGGGATACCATGTGCAAGTGTCCTAAGACAGAACTGAGAGGAGATGAGCTTTACAGAAGGAATGGTCACTGAATCAGGAAGTAATGAATGAAGAGCAGAGTAGACAGAGATGACACTGGGGGAATTTTCAGAGATGAGATCGAATAATGCATTGTAGGCGTATATTTAGAAAGGGAAGAAGTAAAACTGTCTTTACTTACAAACTCTGTGATCCTGTGTGCATAATACTCTAAAGCATTCACCCTAAACTGACTAGAGTCCATAACCAAACTCAAGAAGATACAGAATACAAGATGAGTGGATATTACATTTCTGTATACTAGAAAAAAATTCAAATGTTCAGTTAAGAAAATTATTGTTCAAAACCACATCAAAAGGATTTAAGTGCTTCTGAAAATTTTTAACAATAAAGTGTAAAACCTGTACACTGAAAGCTATAAAATATTTCTGAAGGAAAATTTTGAAGATTTCTAGAAATTGAGAAGCATACCATTTTAGAGAATAGGAAGACCAAATATTTTAGGATTACACCTACCTATTAAGGCCGATCTACAAATACAGATTGCCCTGGGTTTCGGCAGACAAGCACCTTGGGCTTCCCTGGTGGCTCGGTAGGTAAAGAATTTGCCTGCAATGTGGAGACCTGGGTTTGATCTTTGGATCAAAGATCCCCTGGAGGAAGGCATGGCAACCCACTCCAGTATTCTTGGCTGGAGAATCCCATGGACAGAGGAGCCTGGGGGGCTACAGCCCACGGGGTCACAAAGAGTCATACATGCTTGAGCAACTTTCACAGTACAGTACAGATACAGAAAGTTGACTGGCGATTGTCTGGGGCTGATGGTATGAGCATAAATGGCCTAAAAACATGCATGAGGGAAATTTTAAGGTGAGAAAAATGTTCTAAAACAGGATTGTGTGCATAATTATACTGCTATGTAAATTTACTCAAATTTGTCTAAGTGTACATTCATAATGGGCAAATTCTGTGACATGCCAATTTTACCTCTATGAAGCTGTTTTAAAAAAAAATCACAATGGTTTTATTGCCTGAAGTTATAATTATAAGCTAAATGTTAAGTATTAATTAAATTATTTTCATCAATTTTAGTTGCATTTTCCAAGATTAAATCCCAATTAAACACTTTGTCTTCATTCACTGTGACGCTGATGCCTATGCTCTGTATGGGTTCAGATCAAGTGGCCTTTTTCACACCAATTATCCTCGAATAATGAAGAAGTTTTATTTGCACATATTCCTTCATAGTGTGCTGTACCCGTTAGGAACAGTTTAAAATACAAGTAACATAAAACCCAATTTTCAGCATTGTAAGATGAAATGGGCCTTTTTTGTTGGTTTGTTTCATGCAACAGGAAGTCTGGAAGAGGGTGTCTAGCAGGCTCAAAGGCTCAGCATGAAACCAGACCAGGCACTTGTCTCAGCTCCCAGCTCACCACATGGATGTTTAAAAGAGCAATACGCGGGGACACAGCAGCACAAGAGGGAAAGAGAAACTTGCCCAGGTCACCCCACTAAACTTTCCGTTTCATTAATCAGATTCGGATGATTTAGCCACCTCTGGCTACAGAGGAGGCTGAAGACGAGGATGCGGTTTCCCAGACTAAGATGAAGATGGAAACAGAGGAGAAGATTCAAAGCCTGTCAGTTCAGGCAGCAGACAGCGAGGAGCACTGCTGTCATTTGGAGGCCATCAGAATGGGCGCCAGCTGGACAAGGATCAGCTCTCAGGACAGAGGATGCGATCAGCAACTCAGGTAAAAGATGAAAAAGGAAGAACCTTCTTTCGTATCACCTCTGTCTTCAGAAACACGATTACATTGGGAACCAACGTCCCACTGTTAGCATCAGTTCAGTTCAGTTCAGTCACTCAGTCGTGTCCAACTCTTTGCAACCCCATGAATCGCAGCACGCCAGGCCTCCCTGTCCATCACCAACTCCCAGAGTTCACTCAGATTCACGTCCATAGAGTCTGTGATGCCATCCAGCCAACTCATCCTCTGTCATCCCCGTCTCCTCCTGCCCCCAATCCCTCCCAGCATCAGAGTCTTTTCCAATGAGTCAACTCTTGACATGAGGTGGCCAAAGTACTAGAGCTTGAGCTTTAACATCATTCCTTCCAAAGAAATCCCAGGGCTGATCTCCTTTAGACTGGACTGGTTGGATCTCCTTGCAGTCCAAAGGACTCTTAAGAGTCTTCTCCAACACCACAGTTCAAAAGCATCAATTCTTCGGTGCTCAGCTTTCTTCACAGTCCAACTCTCACAACCACACATGACCACAGGAAAAATCATAACCTTGANTCATTCACTGTGACGCTGATGCCTATGCTCTGTATGGGTTCAGATCAAGTGGCCTTTTTCACACCAATTATCCTCGAATAATGAAGAAGTTTTATTTGCACATATTCCTTCATAGTGTGCTGTACCCGTTAGGAACAGTTTAAAATACAAGTAACATAAAACCCAATTTTCAGCATTGTAAGATGAAATGGGCCTTTTTTGTTGGTTTGTTTCATGCAACAGGAAGTCTGGAAGAGGGTGTCTAGCAGGCTCAAAGGCTCAGCATGAAACCAGACCAGGCACTTGTCTCAGCTCCCAGCTCACCACATGGATGTTTAAAAGAGCAATACGCGGGGACACAGCAGCACAAGAGGGAAAGAGAAACTTGCCCAGGTCACCCCACTAAACTTTCCGTTTCATTAATCAGATTCGGATGATTTAGCCACCTCTGGCTACAGAGGAGGCTGAAGACGAGGATGCGGTTTCCCAGACTAAGATGAAGATGGAAACAGAGGAGAAGATTCAAAGCCTGTCAGTTCAGGCAGCAGACAGCGAGGAGCACTGCTGTCATTTGGAGGCCATCAGAATGGGCGCCAGCTGGACAAGGATCAGCTCTCAGGACAGAGGATGCGATCAGCAACTCAGGTAAAAGATGAAAAAGGAAGAACCTTCTTTCGTATCACCTCTGTCTTCAGAAACACGATTACATTGGGAACCAACGTCCCACTGTTAGCATCAGTTCAGTTCAGTTCAGTCACTCAGTCGTGTCCAACTCTTTGCAACCCCATGAATCGCAGCACGCCAGGCCTCCCTGTCCATCACCAACTCCCAGAGTTCACTCAGATTCACGTCCATAGAGTCTGTGATGCCATCCAGCCAACTCATCCTCTGTCATCCCCGTCTCCTCCTGCCCCCAATCCCTCCCAGCATCAGAGTCTTTTCCAATGAGTCAACTCTTGACATGAGGTGGCCAAAGTACTAGAGCTTGAGCTTTAACATCATTCCTTCCAAAGAAATCCCAGGGCTGATCTCCTTTAGACTGGACTGGTTGGATCTCCTTGCAGTCCAAAGGACTCTTAAGAGTCTTCTCCAACACCACAGTTCAAAAGCATCAATTCTTCGGTGCTCAGCTTTCTTCACAGTCCAACTCTCACAACCACACATGACCACAGGAAAAATCATAACCTTGACTAGATAGACCTTTGTGGGCAAAGTAATGTCTCTGCTATTGAATATGCTGTCTAGGTTGGTCATAACTTTCCTTCCAAGGAGTAAGCATCTTTTAATTTCATGGCTGCAATCACCATCTGCAGTGATTTTGGAGCCCAAAAATATAGTCTGACACTGTTTCCACTGTTCCGCCATCAATTTCCCGTGAAGTGATGGGACCAGATGCCATGATCTTCGTTTTCTGAATGTTGAGCTTTAAGCCAACTTTTTCACTCTCCTCTCTCACTTTCATCAAGAGGCTCTTTAGCTCCTCTTCACTTTCTGCCATAAGGGTGGTGTCTTCTGCATATCTGAGGTTATTGATATTTTTCCCAGCAATCTTGATTCCAGCCTGTGCTTCTTCCAGCCCAGGCTTTCTCATGATGTATTCTACATAGAAGTTAAATAAGCAGGGTGACAATATACAGCCTTGATGTACTCCTTTTCCTATTTGGAACCAGTCTGTTGTTCCATGTCCAGTTCTAACTGTTGCTTCCTGACCTGCATACAGATTTCTCAAGAGGCAGGTCAGGTGGTCTGGTATTCCCATCCCTCTTAGAATTTTCCACAGTTTGTTGTGATCCACACAGTCAAAGACTTTGGCATAGTCAATAAAGCAGAAATAGATGTTTTTCTGGAACTCTCTTGCTTTTTCCATGACCCAGCAGATGTTGGCAATTTGATCTCTGGTTCCTCTGCCTTTTCTACAACCAGCTTGAACATCTAGAATTTCACAGTTCACATACTGTTGAAGCCTGGCTTGGAGAATATTGAGCATTAATTTACTAGTGTGTAAGATGAGTGCAATTGTGTGGTAGTTTGAGCATTCTTTGGCATAGCCTTTCTTTGGGATTGGAATGAAAACTGATCTTTTCCAGTCCTGTGGCCACTGCTGAGTTTTCCAAATTTGCTGGCATATTGAGTGCAGCACTTTCACAGCATCATCTTTTAGGATTTGAAATAGCTCAACTGGAATTCCATCACCTCCACTAGCTTAGTTTGTAGTGGTGCTTTGTAAGGCCCACTTGACTTCACATTCCAGGATGTCTGGCTCTAGGTGAGTGATCACACCATCATGATTATCTTGGTCATGAAGATCTTTTTTGTACAGTTCTTCCGTGTATTCTTGCCACCTCTTCTTAATACCTTCTGCTTCTGTTAGATCTCTACCATTTCTGTCCTTTATTGAGCCCATCTTTGCACAAAATGTTCCCTTGGTATCTCTAATTTTCTTGAGGAGATCTCTAGTCTTTCCCATTCTGTTGTTTTTCCTCTATTTCTTTGCATTGATCTCCAAGGAAGGCTTTCTTATCTCTCCTTGCTATTCTTTGGAACTCTGCATTCAATGCTTATATCTTTCCTTTTCTCCTTTGCTTTTTGCTTCTCTTCTTTTCACAGCTATTTGCATGGCCTCCCCAGACAGCCATTTTGCTTTTTTGCATTTCTTTTCCATGGGGATGGTCTTGATCCCTGTCTCCTGTACAATGTCACGAACCTCCGTCCATAGTTCATCAGGCACTCTATCTATCAGATCTAGGCCCTTAAATCTATTTCTCATTTCCACTGTATAATCATAAGGGATTTGATTTAGGTCATACCTGAATGGTCTAGTGGTTTTCCCTACTTTCTTCAATTTAAGTCTGAATTTGGAATAAGGAGTTCATGATCTGAGCCACAGTCAGCTCCCAGTTTTGTTTTTGCTGACTGTATAGAGCTTCTCCATCTTTGGCTGCAAAGAATCTAATCAATTTGATATAGGTGTTGACCATCTGGTGATGTCCATGTGTAGAGTATCCTTTTGTGTTGTTGGAAGAGGGTGTTTGCTATGACCAATGCGTTCTCTTGGCAAAACTCTATTAGCCTTTGCCCTGCTTCATTTCAGATTCCAAGGCCAAATTTACCTTTACCCCAGGTATTTCTTGACTTCCTACTTTTGCATTCCAGTCCCCTGTAATGAAAAGGACACCTTTTAGGGGTGTTAGTTCTAAAAGATCTTGTAGGTCTTCATCAGTTCAGTTTAGTTCAGTTGCTCAGTCGTGTCTGACTTTTTCTGACCCCATGAATTGCAGCACACCAAGCCTCCTTGTCCATCACCATCTCCCAGAGTTCACTCAGACTCACATCCATCAAGTCTGTGATGCCATCCAGCCATCTCATCCTTGGTCATCCCCTTCTCCTGCCCCCAATCCCTCCCAGCATCAGAGTCTTTTCCAGTGAGTCAAGTCTTCGCATGAGGTGGCCAAAGTACTGGAGTTTCAGCCTCAGGATCATTCCTTTCAAAGCACACCCCAGACTGATCTCCTTTAGAATGGACAGGTTAGAGCTCCTTGCAGTCCAAGGGACTCTCAAGAGTCTTATCCAACACCATAGTTCAAAAGCATCAATTCTTTGGCACTCAGCTTTCTTCACAGTCCAACTCTCACATCCATACATGACTACTGGAAAAACCATAGCCTTGACTAGATGGACTTTTGTTGGCAAAGTAATGTCTCTGCTTTTGAATATGCTATCTAGGTTGGTCATAACTTTTCTTCCAAGGAGTAAGTGTCTTTTAATTTCATGGCTGAAATCACCAATGGCAGTGGTTTTGGAGCCTAAAAAAATAAAGTCTGACACTGTTTCCACTGTTTCCCCATTCATTTCCCATGAAGTGATGGGACCAGATGCCATGACTTAGTTTTCTGAATATTGAGCTTTAAGCCAACTTTTTCAGTCTCCTCTTTCACTTTCATCAAGAGGCCTTTTAGTTCTTCCTCACTTTCTGCCATAAGGGTGGTGTCATCTGCATATCTGAGGTTATTAATATTTCTCCTGGCAATCTTGATTCTAGCTTGTGCTTCTTCCAGCCCAGGGTTTCTCATGATGTACTCTGCATATAAGTTAAATAAGCAGGGTAGGTATTCATAGAACTGCTCAACTTCTGCTTCTTCAGCGTTACTGGTTGGGGCATAGACTTGGATTATCATGATATTGAATGGTTTACTTGGAAACAAACAGAGATCATTCTGTCATTTTTGAGATTGCATCCAAGTACTGCATTTCAGACTCTTCTGTTGACCATGATGGCTATTCCATTTCTTCTAATGGTCATCTGAGTTAAATTCACCCATTCCAGTCCATTTGAGTTTGCTGATTCCTAGAATGTTGACGTTCACTCTTGCCATCTCCTGTTTGATCACTTCCAATTTGCCTTGATTCATGGCCCTAACATTCCAGGTTCCTATGCAATATTGCTCTTTACAGCATCGGACCTTGCTTCTATTACCAGTCACATCCACAACTAGCTATTGTTTCTGCTTTGGCTCCATCCCTTCATTCTTTCTGGAGTTACTTCTCCCCTGACCTCCAGTAGCATATTGGGCACCTACTGACCTGGGGAGTTCCTCTTTCAGTATCTTATCTTTTTGCCTTTTCATACTGTTCTTGGGGTTCTCAAGGCAAGAATACTGAAGTGGTTTGCCAGTCCCTTCTCCAGTGGACCACATTCTATCAGACCTCTCCACCATGAAATGTCTGTCTTGGGTGGCCCCACACGGCATGGCTCAGTTTCATTGAGTTAGACAAGGCTGTGGTCCATGTGATCATATTGACTAGTTTTCTTTGATTATGGTTTCAGTGTGTCTGCCCTCTAATGCCCTCTCAGAACAGCTACCATCTTACTTGAGTTTTTCTTATCTTGGATGAGGGGTATCTCTCCTGGCTGCTGACCCTGGCCTCGGGTGTGGGCTAGCTGCTCTCGGCCGCCACCCTGACCTCGGCAAGGGGAAGCTCCTTTCGGCCATGCTTCTGTGTGGTTCATCACAGCCAGCATAACCCTTTAATTTTGTATATGAGGCATGTGCAGTCCAGAGACGGACATGATTTACCATAAGTGAAAGTGGAATGTTTGTCTCTCAGTCATGTCTGACTCTTTGCAGCCCTATGGACTGCAGCCCGCCAGGCTCCTGTCTCCGTGGGGATTCTCCAGGAAAGAATACTGGAGTGGGTATCACCCATGAAACCTAGCACAGCCCGAAGATGCCGCCAGGTGTCAGATCTTAGTTTGAGGTTCTCACTCTCACAGTACAATAATTCTGTTCCTGTTCATCACTGACGGCTTTCATCCTGTTTTTCACTCCTAAACAGTAAGGGAATGACTTTTTCTACCTTTTGTAGACTCCCCTAGTTGCAGCCACATTTTTGAGCACAAATATCCTCAGCAAGTATTCAGCTGAGTCATCGTGTCATAAAGATAGCAACAACGCTCCATGAGTTCGTGAAATGTATGAAAGGTATAGTAGCTATTTTCAATTTTTATATGGAAATTTCCATGGTCTACTGGATGGTGTTCACGGAGACAATTCAAGCCCAGAGGATATCAGATATTGCTGAGAGCCCTGGAAGTCTCCTGATGCTCACAGTTGGAGAGACCCATTTGCAGAGCATCTCCTGTTTCTGGCCTGACTTGCTGTTCTTATTTAGGGCAGCCTCAAGTTCAGAGCAAAGAAGCCACTCTGCTTTGGGAAAGAATGAACGTGAGTGAGTCAGTCAGGCAAGTCAGCCTGCGGACAATAACGTGCCTTCATCTTCCAGTCCCTGTGGTCTTGGTACAGCCACGCAATACGGCACCTGGAACTGAAGTGTGTTTCTGTCAAGTGATAGAGAACCAGTCTTGGAGTTTTTGAAAAGAAAGAACGAGCAATGCAAGCCAAGACCCAGGAGCCTGGCTTTAAAGAGAGATGCACTGAGAGAACTGCCTACGTTTGCAGACGAGTCTCGTACCAGCTCGCAGGTCTGCAGCAGTTTAGTGAGAGAGGAATCTGGTGGGTACAGTGTAGCTGAAGACTCAAGACTTCAGCACCAAGCCAGCACATTTGAAACCCTGCAATTCAAGTGATCTTCCCTGTTTTTGATTCAGAATTCAAACACCTGCATTACCTTTCACTGAAATACTCCCTAATAACAGTAATGATTTCATATGTTTCATGAGATAATTACTCAAATCTCATAAGTGTTGGAAACAATGTAACTGGTTTAAGTTCAGAAACACCATAGAGATACCAATATCCCATAGCAATCATGCAATTTCTTTGTTGCTGTAAAGCATCACTGATCTGTAATTATACAATATCACTAATATCAACACTAAAAATGTCATCTCACACTGAAGACAAAAATACAAAGAAAGATCAGGCTCATAGAAACAGAAGACAAAACAGTACCTCAGGCTAACAATTCACACTTCTATCTGCAAACTACCCCAGTCACTGGAACTGGAATCATCAATTGTACAGAGAAGACTAAACATTTCATATATCATCATGAACTGAGCACATTCTTGAAGGAGCTTCAGACTTAAAAACAGTAAAAACAACAACAACAAAAAATGGCGTAGACAGAGATGACACACAGAATCCTTCTGAATGTCAGGGCTAGGGCTTGCTTGAATTGGGGGGTAATGAAATAGTTCTTGAACATATTATATTCCATGTAATGTAAATGTTATTTATGCCAAAGCCTTTGACTGTGTGGATCACAATAAACTGTGGGAAATTCTCAAAGAGATGGGAATACCAGACCACCTGAACTGCCTCTTGAGAAATCTGTATGCAGGTCAGGAAGCAACAGTTAGAACTGAACATGGAACAACAGACTGATTCCAAATAGGAAAAGGAGTACATCACGGCTGTATATTGCCACCCTGCTTATTTAACTTACATGCACAGTACATCATGAGAAATGCTGGACTGGATGAAGCAAAGCTGGAATCAAGATTGCTGGGAGAAATATCAATAATCTCAGATATGCAGATGACACCACCCTTATGGATGAAAGTGAAGAGAAGCTAAAAAGCCTCTTGATGAAAGTGAGAGAGGAGAGTGAAAAAGTTGGCTTAAAACTCAACTTTCAGAAAACTAAGATCATGGCATCTGATCCCATTGCTTCATGGCAAATAGATGTGGAAACAGTGGAAACAGTGGCTGACTTTATTTTGGGGGGTTCCAACATCACTGCAATTGGTGACTGCAATTAAATGAAGTTAAAAGACACTTACTCCTTGGGGAAAAAGCTATGACCAACCTACACAGCATATGAAAAAGCAGAGGCATTACTTTGCCAACAAAGGTCCGTCTCATCAAGGCTATGGTTTTTCCAGTAGTCATGCATGGATGTGAGAGTTGGACTATGAAGAAAGCTGAGCACTGAAGAATTGATGATTTTGAACTGTGGTGTTGGAGAAGACTCTTGAGAGTCCCTTGGACTGTAAGGAGATCCAACCAGTCCATCCTAAAGGAGATCACTCCTGGGTGTTCACTGGAAGGACTGATGCTGAAGCTGAAACTCCAGTACTTTGGCCACCTGATGAGAAGAGCTGACTCATTTGAAAAGACCCTGATGCTGGGAAAGACTGAAGGCAGGAGGACAAGGGGAAGGCAGAGGATGAGATGGTTGGATGGCATCAATGACTCAATGGACATGAGTTTGAGTGAGCTCCAGGAGTTGGTGATGGACAGGGAGGCCTGGCAAGCTGCAGTCCATGAGTCACAAAGAGTTGAACATGACTGAGCGACTGAACTGAACTCACTGGTAGAATCCTTTAACCGTAACTAAAAGTCATAAGTTAAGTGTAAAAGTATGAATTCCCAGCGGGCACTCTCGCACTTTCAGGGCATACTAAAAAGCTGCTGTCTTGGTTTATCCCTTGGCTCAGAAAATTATTCCCAGGAATATTTATTACCACCTACTGAGCACTTCTGGGGGATCACACAGGGTCCTTACTCAGTCTTTCAACTTGAGAACCACCCTTCCCCTTCTTATGTTGGTCTTTATGGACAGAGAAAGCCAGGCTTATATTGTCAGCTCTGTGGATCAGTCATGAACTTTATTGGTGTTGCTACTACTCTCCCCCCAAACTCCTTCCTGAGATTTGAGGAGATACTGTAACATCTACTGTTCTGCTTGCCCGGATCCCTTCTCTCTCTTACACTGGTAATAACCCTTCCAAGCTTTGAGGAACTTTCTCCTATTTTCTGTGGCCACGATGGAAATTCCCATGAGTATATTTCTCCTCTCTTGGTAAAGAACATCACAGGACGGTGATTGGCACACTGGTAGGATTATCTCCCGATGTTATATACATGGTATCAGAAAGGAGATGCTTGATTTCTCTTTTTACTGGATCATGAACTGTAAATGTGTGTTATTAGAGCTGGGCCCAGCTTCTGGCCACATTGAGTGTCTAGGACGACATGGAGCAGCTGCACGTTTTATGCATGACTGATGATATATGGTAAAACTTCTTTGGAAAATATTTTTCAGGTTTTTTTTTTAAAGTGAAACATATGCCTACAATATGACACTGACATTTCATTCCTGGGTATTTATTCAAGAGAAATAAAAGCCTGTGTACACATAAAAACTTGTACACAAATATTCATAATATCTTTATTGGTAGTAGCCTAAAACTAGAAACAATCCAAATGTCCAAAAAATGGTGAATGGGTGAACTGTGATACACACCCACACACAGAGACACACAGAAGCACAGTGAATTACTTACTACTCACCCATCGAAAGGCCTATTAATATACAAATGGATAAATCTGAAATATTTATGATGAGTAAAAGAAGTCAGATATAAAACAGTCATTGTGTGACATTTTCACCAGTTCTAGAAAATTCCAATTATACATTCCATACCAATGAACAGCCAATCTGCCCATGATGAAAGTCAAACTAGGCTGGAGAAGCAGGTCTGTAGCGAGTTGTGCCAGTGATAGATGAGGGAAGTCAGTAGCAGGAGGCTGCGCCATCCACCTGCGTGAGAGGCGAAGGGGCTGGACCTCTCAACCCCTCCTGGAGAGCAGCAGGGATGCCCGATACCTTAAAAGCACTGTAGCAGAGGCCAAGGCACTGCAAGGCAAGATTGCAGTTTCTTCTGAGGAAGTTGGTGCCTGCAAATTGACAAATGCAACCTCTAACCCTCTAAAGGAAGGTTAGGAAGCAGGGAGCCCACACGCTCAGGGCCAGTCAAGCAGAGGGGATGTCACAAGTTTTGAGACTTCTTTCACTTCGCCTTAAAAATCTAGGTTCCTCCATGTTCCTTCACTTACAAGTGAGTGTCTTAATGGGTATTTGATCACTTGCTGTGAACTTGAAGTAATTTCTTGTAGAACAACAACAAAAACCATACTAATGCCTCCAAGAGAGCAGCGTGGACATTTATTTTGGTGCTGCCCATCAATTCCATTTCTCAGTATGTGAGCTGCATGGAAGACACTTTTTTCCAAGAAAAATGCTCAGAAAAGCTGCACTGATTCATTTAGGCTTCCAGAACACCAAGCAGAATAGTTACAGATGAAGGGAAATACTTGTGGAAATAATGGACTTGGGACCTTAAAGAAGTTTCCAGATATGGGGCAAATGTCACACTAGATAAGACAATACGCACTTTTGGAAGCCGATATTTTCACCTCCATCTATGCTACATATCTCAGATCTATCCATTCTCTCCACCTTCCAACCCCCTTCAGCTTTTAGCTGGATTAGGGTCAACTGATTCAAGTGATTCTGCTTTTGTCCGCTAGCATCCATTTGTCACAAAGGAACAAGAGCGCTTCCCTGCTGACAGCATTCAAATGGCTTCTCAATTCATTTGGAATTAAATCTAAACTTCTAATCAGGACTTCTGATGCCCCAAACCATCAAACCCAACATTACTCTCCATCTCAGCACTTATCATTCTTCTCTGAGTTAACTCTACCCCAACCACACTGGGCTGCTATCTGTTCCTTGATTACAAGTTCCTACATGAGGGCCCGCTGCCCCAAAAAACAGTTTTCCTCATATCCTCAAGTAGCTCATTCTTACTTATGAATCAGCAATCGGCTCAAGTATATGCTCCCGCGGAAGCCTTTGCTGAGCACCCACTGTCTAATACACACGGTCACATGACTGTGTGACTGTATTCCCAGCACCCATCACGATCTGAGAGTGACCTTTATTTGTTTACTTATTTTTTGCCTGTTGCCCTTACCAGAATTGAACTGTTTGAGAGCAGGAATCTTGTCCACTTCAATTACCACTGCATTTCCAGCATCCAGACACAACTGAGTGACTGAACTGAACTGAACTCCTGCACCTATAACAGTGTCTGTAATTCACTATCAGCTCAGTTCAGTCGCTCAGTTGTGTCTGACTCTTTGCGATCCCGTGGACCGCAGCATGCCAGGCCTCCCTGTCTATCACCAACTCCTGGAGTTTACCCAAACTCATGTCCATTGAGTCGGTGATGCCATCCAACTATCTCATCCTCTGTTAAGCCCTTCTCTTCCCACCCTCAATCTTTCCCAGCATCAGGGTCTTTTCAAATGAGTCAGCTCTTCGCATCAGGTGGCCAAAGTATTGGAGCTTCAGCTTCAGCATCAGTCCTTCCGATGAACACCCAGGACTGATCTCCTTTAGGATGGACTGACTATAGAATTCATAAATAAATGAAAAGTACAAAGAAGACTGAACCCCAGCTGCATTAATCATTACCTGGAAGTCTACTTGATATAGAAATAGCATTTACTTCTTTAAGCCTCCTATGCAGAATGATTGCTCCTGACGCTTAACAGATTCTCCAGAATCAAGTATTTCAATGCATGCCCCGAGGCTGCTCTAACATGCGCCAAGTCACTTCAGCCATGTTCAACTCTGTGAGACTCCATGGATTACAGCCCACTAGACTCCTCTGTCCATGGGATTCTCCAGGTAAGAATACAGGAATGGGTAGCCATTCCCTTTCTCCAGGAGATCTTCCCAACCCAGAGACTGAGCCTGCATTTCCTACATTGCAGGCAGATCCTTACAGTCTTAACCACCAGGGAAGCCCAGGCTGACCCACTGCTTTTCATCACGTGCAAGCACTGGCTTATCATAATTAAATATCAGAGCTGAAAGAGATCTTTTGTATGTTGTTTGTTTTAGTTGCTAATCATGTCCAGTCATGTCTTTTGCAACACATGGACTAAAGCCCTCTGTCCTTGGGATTTCCCAGGCAAGAATACGGGAGTTGTTTGCCATTTCCTTCTGCAGAGGATCTTCCCAACCCAGGGATCGAGCCCACATTTTCTGCTTGGCAGGCGGACTCTTTACCACTGAGCTATTTGAAAAAGAGATCTTAGGTGTACATACTTGAAATGTGACATTAACAGCAACAAAAATGACTTTAGGTAACATTTACTGGGTGTATACCATGATCCAGCCACTGTACTGAGTGCTGTGTATGGACCATCATATTTAACTCTCATTTCAACTTTGCAAAGTAGATATTAATGTTATGGTCATTTACAGATGAGAAAATCCATTTAGTAATTTGTCCATGGCCACACACATAGGAAGAACACAGCTGGTATATGCACAACCCTCAGTTTGCAAACTCATCCTTCCACCCAGACGACAGACATCGTATTCATTTTCTGAGCCAAAGTGTGGCCTCCCAACTTTTTAAAGTACCATGCTCCAGACAGGACCTGCCAACAGAGTGGTATTGGTACCAAGAAAAAGCCTTACCCATTCTATTCTTAGAGACGGTCTGTTCCAAGTTGCACAGATAAAGAAATAAATGTCAACCAAGTTAAGTAATTTTTCTGAGGTCACATAGTGTCAGGACAGAACCCAATGAGTCATTCTGCTCTTTACAAAGCTCCACAAGAAGTCATCCGGGAATCGTAAACATCAGAGCAAGAGTATTGATTTGGGGGTTAGAAAGAGTCACACTCACTGTGCAAAGGTGACTCTGGCCTGGTGTGGTGTGCTGCTCTGCTAAAGATGCCTAGAGTCCTCCTCGCCACTACTGCAGAGCTCCCTGACTCAAGCGCCTTTTCTTGTTTTCATTGGTACACAGGAAAATAGCACCACTGAGTAAAGTATATAAATATTTACTGAACCCTACATGCCCAGCGCCCTACTAGGTGGTATGAGCTCGAATGAAAGCAGGTGAGATGAAAATTGGCCCCTGATCTCCTGCAAGGCAAAGCAGAATGGTTTTCTCCTGCCAAGCAGAGAAGATAAATGCAGCGAATAGGAAGTGGGGGTATTATCCTTCCAGGAACTGGTAATGGCCTTCAGACACACAGGCAGCTGTGCATAAGCTTTCCAGATGAATCGCTTAAAAACTACTTCGGGTGTATCTTCTTTTCCTCTTTTGTTCCTTTATTTTCTATTCTCCTGTTACCTTTTGGAAATCATTAAGAGAAAAGAGCAAATCAAAGTGGGCAGGCTCTATTTGAGTTCAGTTTCACAGTCAGCAAGATGAGCAGGAATGCATTTAGGCTGGAGCTTGTGAGGTACAGCAGGCGACCTCTGCTTTTTCTCCCCTGGAATCTTCGAGGCAGCCCACGCCTACCTACCAGGGCCTGAAGATGAGACTCCTGAGGGATTCTAGAAGCTGATCTGCAACAGCTGCTGACTCTATAATGGCAAAGGAGAATTAAATATCTGCTAAAGCTCCAAAGACCAGGAAGCTTTTTCTGCTTACCTCATGCTTTATTTCCAAAACTAACTGTAAAGAAAAATCTTGGCTTCATTTACTGGATCCTTAACAATTATTTGTTGGATGAATGTATAGATCAGTTGTGCCTTTATAGGAGCACCATTAAACCAAAAAGTCCATGAAGTGTGTCTAAACTACAGAGGTTTTTTTTGTAAACAATTTCCTCTGCAGCAAATGACCACATTGCTGTAGAGCACCAGCTTAAAATAAATCCCCATCGAAGTTGATTTCCCTATTCTCTTATAACAGAGGGGAGTAAAATGAAGCCTGAAAAAAATGTTGTAACTCTCTGACTCCAATGAAGAGAAGAGGAAGCCCAGATTGCCTCCTTTTTATTTTTTTAAACTGAATAACCTGTTTTTCAAATTTATAGCAAGTTGCCAAGTTTGACAGAATGGCTTCTTGCCTTGTCCCTGCCAAGGTTTCTAACCCACAGCAGTGTGAGTTACAAGGCAGACAGGAAGAGGACAAAACTGATTATCATTCCTTTGTAACTTGGAAAACTGAAACTCAAAGACGGAATAATGCTTTTTAGACTAGGAGTTTCCTGTTGCCTGTCATGACCACCATCATCTTCTCAAGCCTGAGGCCTTTTCTTCACTCATTCAACAAGCATTTCCTGAACAGCGATCATGGGCCAGGCACTGCATTAGGCTCTCAAGGAGGCAGAAACGAATACATCACGGCATTTGGCCTTGAGGAGGGCGAAACCTGGGAAAGAGAAGGACCTAAAAACGACTAATTACAACACATTGTGACAAACAACACTGAAGAAATGTACTCTTCTAACACGGGATGCTTTTGGAACATAGATTAAAAAGCTGCAAATTCTGCAAGCTGAGCATATTTGGTTTTGAATATGGTAGAGGGATTTGGAATCTTTCATAAGAAAAACACTTCTGTATCAAAATTATCGATTTAATTAGGCGTGACTATTAATAATTAGGAATAACCTGGATCCCTCAGCAGTTGTCAGGTTAATATTAGTGACTTGTATTGGTGACCAAATACCTCGCTCATGGTTAAGCTCTCGATTTTGCCTAAGAGGAAGCTGAGGCTGAGAATTTAATAAGGCCTTATTTATAAACAAATTGTCTTTACACTAAATGTCCTCGGGGGAACTCAAGACTTTCCAACTTTGAAAACGTACAAAGAGATTAATTTTTGAAACGGTCATGGAAAAAGAGAGCTAAGACAAACCAGAGAGGAGCAGAGAGGGCCGCCGCCCAGCCAGAGACGCGAAGAGTCTGCGGGCAGGGCCTGCCTTACCTGGGCCCAGGCCAGCTGCGCGGCAAGCGCGGGAAGACGGCGCTCCCGCCGTCCCAGCGGCTTCTCCACACCCGGCCTCAAGAGAAGGCAGGAACGGAAATGAAGGGACGAGCGCCAGATTCCACCACTGCCGTAACCTGGTGTCGTAAAGACCTGTGCGAGGGCGCCTTTGTTCCGCCTCGGCGCAACCAGCGTGTCGCAGGGTGACCGCTCACAGCACAGGTTCCGCAGAACTCGGACCAGCGGCGGTTAAATGAGCAAAGATGGCTTGGTTGGTCATCTCAAGGCCCAGTGAGCCAGCCAGATAAGTGAGATGCATTCAAGGAATTTCCTGAGTCTTGTCCATTTTCTCTTGAGAATCTCTTGGGTTCTTTTGGAAGCATATTACCCGGTGACCTGGGTATTATTATTATTTTTTTTGCCATTATGATAATGCAATGTTCTTTTCTATGATTTAGAATAAGCATTAGAGTCTAAATTTTCAGTCACATGCTAAAGAAATCATTTTAAAATTCCCAAAGAGATAATAGTATCAAAACCAAGTGTTTCAAGGAGCCACTTGTAAGTGGGATTCAGAATGGCCCTGGGAGCTAGAGGCCTGTTCTGCCACTACCCAGCTGAGCCACCTTGACAGTTGTTTTTACCCTTTTGTCTCCTAATTCCCTTAACTATAAAATGTGGGGTTTGGACTGGCTCAATGGTCTCCAAATACAAATTCATGAAACAGTTGCATATGGATAATTTAAGAAATTCCCAAGCTATACTGGGTGCTGGTAAGTTCCAAGATGCTGTTTTTTTCCCTAACTCCCTACAAAAGGTAGGATGTACAGCTGGTTTGGAAAACCCTGAAGTTTCTTTCACCTTTGTCAAGCAATGTTTCAATGAGGTAGACAAGCATGAAAAAAAGACCTAGGAAGAAAGCATTTTTCAAAGTGTTAAGCCTGCGTTCAAGCATAAAAAGCAGCAAATGACTTACACAGGATGTCCTGGATATTTCTCTAATAAGTTGTAGGCATGAGAATTAGTTAGATTTTAGAAGTTTTTTTTTTTTTTTTTTCATTTTAAATGAGGTATTAATAGCTAAAATAATACCTTTTTTGCTCACAGACAAAACAAAAGGCAAACCCGCAATGGAGAACAAGGCAATTAAGTGGGGGCTTATGATGAAGAAAGAGTTTTATAAAGCCAAAGGCATTCCCAACCAATGAAGCAGGTGCCTTGATCAGCAAGCATAGTTAAGAAAGAAAATTGAATTCTTTGAAAACAATCTGGAAAGGAACTTGGAAGCCATATCCAAACAATGCTCTGGGGCTGACATTTCAGAAATGTATTTGCTCTTTATTCTAATCACTCTGGTACTTTCATCAAAGCGAAGGCATGACATATGGAACAGAAGATATGCAGTGAGATGAAGGAGTAGTCAGATGCAAATGGTTGGAAAAGACCCAGAGATTACAATCTGGTTCACCTTATACATCCAATCTCAGCTCCCTGAGACTCGGAAGAGCTGTCATTTATGGAAAGCCTCTGCTAGAACAGACTGCTGAGCTTTCCACAATCCTCAAAGGAGTGTGTGGGAGACTGAGGCCCACAAAGATTACCTGTGTCACACAAGGTCTCGGACTGGCTAAGAGATGGAACTGGGATTCGAACTCAACCTGCACTTCCTGCTGCTTCTGAATTCAATTCCCCACTCACATTATCCAAATACTATTTCTGTCCTGTTGAAGCCAGAGAGGCAAGTGGAGAACGTTGAGTGTCTTCTCAGTATGTTTCAGAGGTTTGCAGATGGAATTTTTCTGGAACAGTTTAGCATCAATAAGGGACTGTCGCTGAAGGGCGCTCTCTCCTTCCGTCTTCATTACTGTTGCTATTGCTGTTTTCTCTGATATCCAATACAGCTCCCAGTATTTCTGAGATGAACACCACGCTGGAAGATAAGGAAACAACATTTTCTTAAAACCTGATCTTTTCTTCAGGCTGTTGTTCAGTCGCTCAGTCACGTCTGACTCGTTGCAACCCTGTGGCCGCACCACGCTAGGCTTCCCTGTCCTTTGCCATCTCCCAGGGCTTGCTCAAACTCATGTCCATCAAGTCGGCAATGCCACCCAACCATCTCATCGTCTGTTGTCCCCCATCTCCTCCTGCCTCAGTCTTTCCCAGCATCAGGGTTTTTTCTAATAAGTTGGTTCTTCGCATCAGGTGGCCAAAATATTGGAGCTTCAGCTTCAGCATCAGACCTTTCAATGGATATTCAGATTGATCTCCTTTAGGATGGACTGGTTGTATCTCCTTGCAATCCAAGGGGCACTCAAGAGTCTTCTCCAACACCACAGTTCAAAAGCATCAATTCTTGTTGCTCAACCTTCTTTATGGTCCAATTCTCACATCTATACTTGAAGTCAAGTGGGCCTCAGGAAGCATCACTACAAACAAAGCTAGTGGAGGTGATCAGATTCCAGTTGAGCTATTTCAAATCCTAACAGATGATGCTGTGAAAGTGCTGCATTCAATATGTCAGCAAATTTGGAAAACTCAGCAGTGGTCACAGGACTGGAAATGGTCAGTTTTCATTCCAATCCCAAAGAAAGGCAATGCCAGAGAATGCTCAAACTACCACACAATTGCACTCATCTCACATGCTAGTAAAGTAATGCTCAAAATTCTCCAAGCCGGGCTTCAACAGTACGTGAACTGTGAACTTCCAGATGTTCAAGCTGGTTTTAGAAAAGGCAGAGGAACCAGAGATCAAATTGCCAACATCTGCTGGATCATGGAAAAAGCAAGAGAGTTCCAGAAAAACATCTATTTCTGCTTTATTGACTATGCCAAAGCCTTTGGCTGTGTGGATCACAACAAACTATGGAAAATTCTGAGAGATAGGAATACCACATCACCTGACCTGCCTCCTGAGAAATCTCTATGCAGGTCAAGAAGCAACAGTTAGAACTGGACTTGGAACAACAGACTGGTTCCAAATAGGAAAAGGAGTCCGTCAAGACTGCATATTGTCACCCTGCTTATTTAACTTATATGCAGAGTCAGTTCAGTTCAGTTCAGTCACTCAGCCATGTCCGACTCTTTGCGACCCCATGAATTGCAACACGCCAGGCCTCCCTGTCCATCACCAGTTCCCAGAGTTCACCCAGACTCATGTCCATTGAGTCAGTGTGCCATCCAGCCATCTCATCCTCAGTCGTCCCCTTCTCCTCCTGCCCCCAATCCCTCCCAGCATCAAAGTCTTTTCCAATGAGTCAACTCTTTGCATGAGGTGGCCAAAGTACTGGAGTTTCAGCTTTAGCATCATTCCTTCCAAAGAAATCCCAGGGCTGATCTCCTTTAGAATGGACTGGTTGGATCTCCTTGCAGTCCAAGGGACTCTCAAGAGTCTTCTCCAACACCATAGTTCAAAAGCATCAATTTTTCGGTGCTCAACATCACGAGAAACACTGGACTGGATAAAGCACAAGTTGAAATTAAGATTGCCGGGAGAAATATCAATAACCTCAGATATGCAGGTGACACCACCCGTTTGGCAGAAAGTGAAAAAGAACTAAAGAGCCTCTTGATGAAAGTGAAAGAGAAGAGTGGAAAAAGTTGGCTTAAAGCTCAACATTCAGAAAACTAAGATCATGGCATCCAGTCCCATCACCTCATGGCAAATAGATGGGGAAACAGTGGAAATGGTGGCTGAGTTTATTTTGGGGGGCTCCAAAATCACTGCAGATGGTGGCTACAGCCATGAAATTAAAAGACACTTGCTCCTTGGAAGAAAAGTTATGACCAACCTGGACAGCATATTAAAAAGCAGAGACATTACTTTGCCAACAAATGGCCGTCTAATCAAGGCTATGGTTTTTCCAGTCGTCATGTATGGATGCGAGGGTTGGACTATAAAGAAAGCTGAGTGCTGAAGAACTGATACTTTGAACTGTGGTGTTTGAAAAGACTCTTGAGAGTCCCTTGGAGTGGAAGGAGTTCCAACCAGCCTATCCTAAAGGAAATCAGTCCTGAATATTCATTGGAAGTACTGATGTTGAAGCTGAAACTCCAATACTTTGGCCACCTGATGCAAAGAACTATCTCACTGGAAAAGACCCTGATCCTGGGAAAAACTGAGGGCAGAAGGAGAGGGGACAACAGAGGATGAGATGGTTAGATGGCATCACCAACTCAATGGATATGAGTTTGAGAAACTCCAGGAGGTGAGGTGAAGTCGCTCAGTCATGTCCGACTCTTTGCGACCCCGTGGACTGTAACCTACTAGGCTTCTCAGTCCATGGGATTCTCCAGGCAAGAATACTGGAGTGGATTGCCATTTCCTTCTCCAGAGGATCTTCCCAACCCAGGTAAGCCACCTCTGGTGGCTCAGAGGTTAAAGCGTCTGCCTCCAATGCGGGAGACCCGGGTTCGATCCCTGGGTTGGGACTATCCTTTGGAAAAGGAAATGGCAATCCACTCCAGTATTCTTGCCTGGAGAATCCCATGGACTGAGAAGCCTAGTAGGTTACAGTCCACGGGGTCGCAAAGAGTCAGACATGACTGAGCGACTTCACCTCAAGCTCCAGGAGTTGGTGATGGACAGGGAGGCCTGGTGTGCTGCGGTCCATGGGGTCACAAAGAGTCGGACATGACTGAGTGACTGAACTGAACCAAATTGGAACTTGACCACAGGAAAAACCACAGCCTTGACTACACGGACTTTTGTTGGCAAAGTAATGTCTCTGCTTTTGAATATGCTATCTAGGGTGGTCATAACTTTCCTTCCAAGGAGTAAGCGTCTTTTAATTGCATGGCTGCAGTCCCCATCTGCAGTGATTTTGTCACCCAGAAAAATAAAGTCTGACACTGTTTCCATTGTTTCTCTGTCTATTTGCCATGAAGTGATGGGACCAGATGCCATGATCTTCATTTTCTGAATGTTGAGAGTTAAGCCAGTTTTTTAAATCTTCTCTTTCACTTTCATCAAGAGGCCCTTCAGGTCTTCTTCACTTTCTGCCATAAGGGTGGTGTCCTCTGCATACCTGAGGTTACTGATATTTCTCCCGGCAGTCCTGATTCCAGCTTGGGCTTGGGGCTGCACGATGTGTTAAAATCTGTTGCATTTACACACAGAGTCAACCAATCAAACTCGGCAGTAAGCGACTTGAGCCTGAAGTGGTCCTTGCTCCCTGAAATCACAAACAGCTGAGAGCTATTTTACGTCTAAAGCAGATCATCTTGTGTTTATGAACGGAACGGACTAGAACATCCAATGGTTCAAAGCAGAAAGCTGGTGGGAGGAGATGAGCTGAACCCATTGCTTTTGTCTTCATGTCAACAGCTCCTTTTTCAGGAGGGGAAACAAACCCCTTTAAATGGATCATTGATTCCATAGAATATGGATCAAAATCGGAAGAATTGCAGTGAAAAAATGCATAATCTCCATCAATTGAGAACGAATTTGGAATTAGTCCCTGATGCTTGGCCTCACTGGCAGAGTGCTGGAACCTCCCGCACATTTCTTTTGCCTGGCAGATGAATCCTGGATCTGCTGCAGCCCCTCCTTCATCACACAGGAGTTAAGGTTGGCACTGGGCAGAGGATGAGATGGTTGGATGACACCACTGACTCAATGGACGTGAGTTTGGGGAGATTCTGGAAGATGGTGAAGGACAGGGAAGTCTGGCGTGCTGCAGTTCATGGAGTCACAGAGAGTCGCACACATTGAGCAACTGAGCAACAGCCAAGCAGTACAGAGAGGATCCGAGGAGCCGGGGCCGGAGGCGGCCGTCTTTTCTCAGAGCCTTGGGGCTAGGCTTTGCCTGCCTCTGAAACCCAAACCAACGCCTTTCCTGAAGGCTTGTCCCTGGTGTCAAGCGTTATCCTTGGTACCACCAGGGCTGCGGGAGCACGTTGCCCCCCTCTACTCACTACCCCCGCCCACCACACCTCCCCGCCAAGGCCGTGGGACTCGTGCTCTGGAGAAGCCTGCACCCCGCCAGTCTCCGAAGCCAGTTCCTTTTATTTCCGTGAAGCTGCTTAATGAGATTCTTCATGCATAAAATTAATTTTTGCCCTCTCCTCTCAGCTTTTACCACTAAAGGATTTACTTACAATTTTGTCAGATTTTATTTATATGAGCAATAAAGGGGACCCAAACCATAATGAAGGCTTTTATGGATAATGATGGGAGATACAGAGGGAAGCGGAGAGCGGGCAGCCGGCCAGGCCCCCTTTGGAGGCCAGGATGCATTAGCACGAGGCAGCCCTGCTGAAACCCACGCAAGGCCCTGCCTTCCCAGGGCGGTACCTCAAGTCAGATCCTGGTGTTTTGCTGGGGGAGAGGAGGAGGAGAAGGGCTATGAGTAAACAGTGCTAATAAGCAGGCTTTCCGGGAATTTGGCTGCTTTCTCACACACTGGATTTCTCTCCAGCCCTTCACACACGTGTCCTGAGCCGCTGCTTGGAAGCCAGTGGGCTGCAGCCTCGCTTGCCCCTGGAAAGCTCTCCAGAGCTGGAAAGGGAACAGAGGTGGACACTGGGTATCGGCCCCGAGCTAGTGCTGTGCCAGGCCCTGCTCACTGGGCACTGGCCCCTAGCCGGCTATGTGCCAGGCCCTGTTTGACATGATGTCACCTCACCTTCCAAACAGTTGGTAGGGTGGCTGTTATCATCCCCACTTGAAAGATAAGGAAACCAAGGTCGAGAGAGACGCCTTAGCTGCCCAAGGTCAGATGCTAGTGTTTGTGGAATTCTCCCAGTCTCCACCTCCATCTGGGTAGTGGGGAAGCTTGCTCTTTTCTTTCCCACTCCATGCTCAGTCACTCCTCCAGGCTAGAACATTCAGCCCAGGGCGTCCAGATCAAGCCCTCCATGGGGGTCAGGAGACCCGGGCTCTAGTTTTGCTCCCGTTTTTACTACCAGGTGCTGTGTGTCCTTGGGCAAGCGCTGCCCTTTGCTGGCTGTTATGTCTTCCTTTGAAAACCATGATGATGATCTCAGGGAGCCCGTAGAGAGCTGGCGTTCCTGTTCTGGGACACGCTGTCTGCAAAGCCGACAGGAGAGTGTGTGCTAAGTGCCCGTGCTGACTCAGACAGGGACGGAGCCCAGTTTTTAGACTAAAACACTTGGAGCGAGGCCACGGCACAGGCAGAGCTGGGATGGTCTCTGGATTTCCCGAGCTGTCGGTGACTGCCAAGCTGCCGTGGAACATGAGAGGCTTTTCTCTTACCCACTCATCTCGTGCCAACACCAGAAGAATCAGAAAGGCGACCGAATGAAAGTCGCATCAGACGGCTAAGGGCTGACCATTGGCATGAAGAACAGAGCGCGGTGCAGCCCTTTCCAGGATGAGGACCTGGCTGTGGAGCCCCGAGGCTGGGCAGGGACTTCGCTTTTGGGAAAATTTGTTCCTAATGGCAGCTCATCTGTCCAGTAAGGAAGAGATGTAACTGGGTAACTGGGAACATGAATCAAGTGAGGGATTTTTGTGAGGCAGTGTGGCCTTCTCCCCTGCCCTGGGTTCTGTCTTTGACACTTCGACAGAGTGATCAGAGCCACAAAGCCTTACCCATCCAGCCCACACTGCTGATTCTACCACTCTAAACAGCTAGGTGCCCCACGCTCACGCCAGATATCAAGGATAAGAAGGAAAGGAAGACACAACACGTTTCCTGAATGTGCTCACGTTCTCAGTGAGGACTGTGGCCAAGAGGGTGTTGTAAGTTTGGAGCTAAAGAGGAGTGGGCTGTGGAGAAAAGTCTTTACTGGAGTTAAGGCAGGAAAAGGTAATTCTCAAGAAGATAGGTATTTGAACTGAATCTTGAAGGATGGGTAGAGTCTAGCCAGGTAGTTGGACAAGGGGAAGGTGTTCCCGCAGAGAGAATGCTGGATGCTTCTTCTCCGATCATGCCGCATTTAATAGGAGAAAAGGCATTGATTAAACAGAGTCAGGTCAGTCTTCTCTCAGTGGGGCTTTCAGGAGCTGCAGCATGGAATATCTGAGTCTCTAATGCACATACGTTTTCCCTTTCTAAATGGGCAGCTGTTGTCCGTCCCCTTCCTAAGGGACTGACTGAAATCTCTCTCCAGCAATCTCACTGTGAATGTTCTTCAATGAGAAAGGATGTAGCAAGGTTCTCTTTCCAAAAGGTGAAGAGGAAGAAAGGATGGGAGAGAGAAGAATCAGGTCCGGTGAAGCGCCAGCCACATCCAGATGCTCCATATGGTGGGGGACCACGTTCAGCAAAGCCAAGGATCAATTCCCAAAGGGAGACTCAGGAGTGGAGAAGGCAGACAATTGCTTACCAGGCCAGCAACTCTCCCCAAGCAACTCACAGCCCAGATGTTGAGTCAGCAGTGGAAACAGAAAAATGTAAGGAGGAGAGAAAAGGCATCTTTGCTGTCTTCTAACTTGTTAAGAAATAAGCATGAGAGGCAGGAAACTGCTTGCCCGACCTGCTAGACCAGGTCGAACTGCTCTGGTGGCTTGAGCAGCGTTTCCAGCACATCTTGGTGACAGGAGGAAGAAGCAGTGTCACTGACACCCGGACTAGAGACGACAGCGGAGTTGGGGAGGGCATGGGAAGGCACCTGGCTCTCCTCCTTCAGCTCCAGGGCCAGCCACGAAATGTTCCTTGAGCAGATGGGGGAGGGTAGAAAGCACAGTTGAGTGTCTAGAGGAGCAATCAAGGCTACAAAGTTGGAAGACGTATTTCGGACTTCCTCGCTGACAAATAGCATCTTTCTCTCTCCCTCCATGAGCTTTCTTATCTTAAAAGTAGAAGCAGAGGTGATGAATGAGGTGAGGCCATGTAAAAGAGATGCAATGGCAATAAGAACAACAAAGCATTGAGCAATTTCTGGTGACTCACACGCAGAGAGAGAATGTTTTCGTGGAAGAAAGCCAGAGATGGCCTCACGGGAAGTATTGTGAGCTTTTCTTTTGCAATCCCATTATGACTTTAATAGCCTTTTCTGATTACTACAGTGATGGAGGTTCTTTGTATGATATTTAGAAAGTACACAAAAGCACACAAAAGCAAATAAAAATCATTCACTATCTTAGAGAAAAGCACTATTAATATTTTAACTCTTAAAGATCAAAAATTTTTTAGAGAAAAACAAGAAAGAGGTGGCAAAAAGCTGTGAGGACTTGGAGGGAATTCCGTGGCAGCCCAGGAGGCAGGGTTCTTCATCCCCAAGCCAGAGCCCAGGCTCGCTCCCTGGTTGGAGAACTATGATCCTGCAACTCACGTGGTACAGCAAAAAAGTGAAAAGCCGTGAGAACTCTGAACTCTCAATAGATGGCAAATAACTGAGGACACAAAGCATGATTTCTACTAAGTATTGAAGCACATAGATTCTTGTTAGGAACTTCATGGGTAAAAATAAAAAGAATTGAGACAGGGTATTTTGACATGTCGGTCATCTTTACAGTCGACTGTGGCCCATAGTGGAGGTCCCCACCATCGCGCCCCAAGTCTCACTCTCTCTCCTTTACTGTGTCCATCGCTCTTTCCCTTTGGGATAGTCCAGCAGTGAGGTGAGTGACCCTGACTCGGCAAGGCCCAGGGATAGCATGACTATCAGGAAAGGATGAGGATGAGTGCCAAGAATGACTTTCAGGCTGCTGCTAAGTCGCTTCAGTCGTGTCCGACTCTGTGCAACTCCTTAGACGGCAGCCCACCAGGCTCCCCCATCCCTGGGATTCTCCAGGCAAGAACACTGGAGTGGGTTGCCATTTCCTTCTCCAAGGCATGAAAGTGAAAAGTGAAAGGGAAGTCGCTCAGTCAAGTCCAACTCTTTGCGACCCCATGGACTGCAGCCCACCAGGCTCCTACATCCATGGGATTTTCCAGGCAAGAGTACCGGAGTGGGTGTGAGGTGAGTGACCCTGACTCGGCAAGGCCCAGGGATAGCATGACTATCAGGAAAGGATGAGGATGAGTGCCAAGAATGACTTTCAGGCTGCTGCTAAGTCGCTTCAGTCGTGTCCGACTCTGTGCAACTCCTTAGACGGCAGCCCACCAGGCTCCCCCATCCCTGGGATTCTCCAGGCAAGAACACTGGAGTGGGTTGCCATTTCCTTCTCCAAGGCATGAAAGTGAAAAGTGAAAGGGAAGTCGCTCAGTCAAGTCCAACTCTTTGCGACCCCATGGACTGCAGCCCACCAGGCTCCTACATCCATGGGATTTTCCAGGCAAGAGTACCGGAGTGGGCTGCCATTGATTAAAGTAAATACTATTCTCGGTGCCCTTCTTATCCAGGCAGAGATGTGCAGGACTAGAAAGCCTCTCTTTCGAGTTTTAACAGGACAGATTCTCTTTTGGGGACTTCCGTGCTCCCCTCTGACACTCAAGTTGAGGATGCTGTTGCCTGTTGACAGTCTACCCCCTCCCCCACCATCATGACCTGCTCCTGATAACACAGATTTTCCCACTGGCCCTGGTCTGGGCAGCACCTCTCCTGCCCACTCACAGGCTGACAAGTGCATTAAGCTGCGCCCAGATGTGGGCCTTGGGTTGTCTACAGAAAGTTCAGAGAGAACGATTGCCATTGCTTTCCCTCACTGACTACTCAAGTTCTAACCAGCTATTCCCTCATCAGACCCCATGTCCTAGGGGATTTCTTGGTAGTGATGTTGCTATAATCCAGGGAAGGACTGGAATCCATAGTGACTGCGGAGTCCTGGAGAGTGGGAAGTGCAGTTGAGCCTCGGAAAGAGCCCTGCTGCCCGCAGCCGTGCCGCCCGAAGGCTGCTGTCCATGATATGGGCTCATCAGCAGGAAGCTTGTAAGCAAGACCCAAAAAAGTAATGTAAGAAGGTTACCAAGAAATTCAAGATTTTCTCCTTCACGAGAGCATCCATCTTTACAGATTTCTAGCCTATGGCATGCGGAAATCAGATACTATCTTTTCAATTTCCAGCTAAGTTTGGGACAAAAATTTCTTAGCTATTCAGGATTCACACTGTGCTAGAGTGCTGACCCCATGACATTTGCTCATTTGTCCATTATTTATTCATATACACCCATTTATTCATTCACTTAAGAATATTTATTGATTGCATGACATGGCCTGCTGGGCCTTCCCATGTGGCCCAGTGGTAAAAAATCTGCCTGCCAATGCAGGAGATGCGAGAGGTGCAGGTTCAGTCCTGGGTGGGGAAGACCCCCTGGAGGAGGGCGTGGCAACGCTCTCCAGCACTCTTGCCCGGGAAACCCCATGGGTGGAGGAGCCTGATGGGCTGCAGTCCACAGGGTCACAAAGAGTCAGACACAGCTGAGCACACACACATGATGAATACCCAGCCAGCTACCAAAATTAATCAGGAAAATTGCTTTTTAAATAAAACTTGAAAGTTAATGGAGAAAACTCTTACGTATAACTAATAGCAATGATACTAACTGACCTTCATCAAACACTTACTACATGTAAAGCATTACTCCAGTGTTTGGTGTGATTTAACTCATCCTTTCCTTATAACAAGCCCATAAGGTATGTAGTATTATTGGGTTGGCCAAAAAGTTGGTCAGGTTTTTCCATAACATCTTATGGAAAAACTCAAATGAATGTTTTGGCCAATCCAATATTATCACCCTTTGTTCAAGCTGGTTTTAGAAAAGGCAAAGGAACCAGAGATCAAATTGCCAACATCCGCTGGATCATCGAAAAAGCAAGAGGGTTCCAGAAAAACATCTATTTCTGCTTTATTGA
>SJXQ01008453.1:89270-164678 GCA_006408695.1 Aepyceros melampus
GATCATGGCATCTGGTCCCATCACTTCATGGGAAATAGATGGGCAAACAGTGGAAACAGTGTCAGACTTTATTTTTTGGGGGGCTCCAGAATCACTGCAGATGGTGACTGCAGCCATGAAATTAAAAGACTCCTTGGAAGAAAAGCTATGACCAACCTAGATAGCATATTCAAAAGCAGAGAGATTACTTTGCCAACAAAGGTCTGCCTAGTCAAGGCTATGGTTTTTCCTGTGGTCATGTATGGATGTGAGAGTTGGACTGTGAAGAAGGCTGAGCGCCGAAGAGTTGATGCTTTTGAACTGTGGTGTTGGAGAAGTCTCTTGAGAGTCCCTTGGACTGCAAGGAGATCCAATCAGTCCATTCTGAAGGAGATCGACCTTGGGATTTCTTTGGAAGGAATGATGCTGAAGCTGAAGCTCCAGTACTTTGGCCACCTCATGTGAAGAGTTGACTCATTGGAAAAGACCCTGATGCTGGGAGGGATTGGGGGCAGGAGGAGAAGGGGACGACCGAGGATGAGATGGCTGGATGGCATCACGGACTCAATGGACGTGAGTCTGAGTGAACTCCGGGAGTTGGTGATGGACAGGGAGGCCTGGCGTGCTGCGATTCATGGGGTTGCAAAGAGTCAGACACGACTGAGTGACTGAACAGAACTGAACTGAAAATCAGAAAACTGAGGCCCATAAATGTTAACTTGCCCAAGATCACCAGATAAAACAGGGCAATCTCGAGAGCCTATGGTCTTGTTAGCATGCAGTGTGAAGTACGTTCTGTGAGCACACAGGGAGGACTCGTTCCTTTCTAACTCGATGTCCAGGCTTTGTCTTGAGGGCTGAGATGAGAGTCTTGGGCAGCAGATCCACACCCGTAATCTTCGTGGACTGCACTTCCCACTGGCCACGCTGAGGGCACATTCAGGCCTGCGTGTGGGAGGCAAGAAGGCAGGATTCCATGCTTGATACTGGGGACAGATGTGTCCCCAAACGTCTCTGACTCAGAATTCTGCTTGCCAAGAGAATGAATCTGAACTGTTTGTCCAACCAACAGATAATATGCTTAAGAAGAAAGCAAGGTTATTCAAGAAGAATCTTTTCTCCGAGTCATTGCTGGGGATCTGAAATCTTTGGCAGAGTGATTCTAATGAATGAACCGGCCCCGAAGCACGTGAGATGGCGCACCCAACCCGACCAGGACAGGATCTTGCCTATTGCTTTAAAGTCACGGTGAGCTTTAAGGAAGTAAAGGAATTTTTAAAAAAAGTTTTTGTGATATCGAATTTTCTAATCCAGAAGCCCAGCTCAAAAATTTGAAACAAAATCCACAAAATTCACATGGGCACTGGGGTTATCAGATAAAATCAATATTTTCTACAAGGAAGGCAATGTATTTGGGGCTATCTTTTGCTCTCTCTTTCTCTTTAATAGAACTCTTCCTCTTGTAGCTTAAGTCTTGATTTATGTATTTTATTTTTTCTTTTAGGACCCCTTAAAGACCATCAGTCTACCTGTTTTACTTTCAACAAAATGCAAATAGTATATATATATATATTTAGAATAACTAAGTAAATAATTTATAACCTGAACAGTAAATTATTTATTTACTCCAGGAATACATATTTAGAATATGAACATAAATATTTTATAGTCTGTGCCACCACTAACAAAAAGTGAAATCAGCCTGCTCGCAGCTCTGGTTTGTACTGTACCTTCTCAACAGCATCAAGGACCCGAGCGCAACCTCGCCCCATCCACACTCCGTCACTCACTGTACCTGCAGGGTTTCCCAAAACAGTCAGCCTTTGAAGTCTGTTTCAGCCTGCGTCCTTCATAAGCTGCCTTCTTGCTCTCGCTCACTCCTTCCCCTTCCTTGATCTTTCTCTCATCTGGTAAGCATCTGATCAACAAATATTTATTGAGCACTGACCATATTTAACGCTTGCTAAGAACTGTGGAGGAATAAAGGGGAGGGAAGTTAACTGCAGGCCTTCCTAGGAGTTGATATTCTGGCTAAGTTAAATACGTACTCTGAAAGCAAGCAAGCAAGAGCACAAAAGGACAGAGAACTTTAAGTGATTGCTGCAGATACTTTTGAAAAGTGATGGCATTTGAGCAAACCACCTGGACATGATTAGACAACTGTGGGAATTCGTAAAAACTGAAAATATACATGGGGAAGAATTTATGATCCCTGAATAAAACGGCTTCTTCTGAATTTTAGAACTACTCGAAAACCTTAGTTTTAGAACTACTCGAAAAACTTATCATCCAGCAGCAACCGGCATTAATATGCTCAGAAAATAGAATACAACTGTGGAAAGTCCAGAATGGGAAAATGGCGATGATTGAAGCACCAGACAGAACCTTTTGGGATTAAGTATTTGATATTAAATATTGGACTGTAAAGCATAGGAGAGAAGCAGGAACAAAAAAACCATGAAAATTGTATAAAACCTTTAAATTAGGGACAAATGGAACGTAATTCATTTTGCAAATCCTCGCTCCAGTAGAGCAGCTTTAGGAAAGGTCTCCTCTCTGACACTCGGGAGAAGGCAGCATGAGGCTGATGTACAGAAGCTGTTTCCTCAGTAGGTGCTCGACACGCGTTGCTCAAAGCAATCTCCCGATAATCTCACCAGATAACTGCTATTGGTGTCATTCCAGAGGTGAGGAAGTGGAGACTCAGAGCTTTACCTGGTTTTGAAAACAGTGAGCCATCTATATTTGCTGGGTGGAAATGTCCTCAAGTGTTTATTATTTCCGGCTTATTAGCTATATTTTAATTTTTTTCTATTTTCTTACACATTTATTTTGTTTGCTTGATCTTTTAGTTTCTATGAGGGGTGTTAAAAATCTCTCTCAGTTAAAGAGTAGACTTGAACATTTCTCCTGAATTTGAAATTCTGTCACTTTGGGGTTTAAAACTATGAAATGGCATTAATAAGTTAATAAAAAATTTAAATTGTTATATATTCCTGGTGAACTAATTCTTTTATCATTATGAAGTGACTCTCTTTATCAGTGAGTTTGTTATAGGCTATTTTTTAATGAAATTAATGTGACTCTCTAAAATATCTTTTATTAGTGTTTTTATAATATACTCAGCTCTTTTCAGTTCAGTTCAGTTCAGTTCAGTCGCTCAGTTGTGTCCGACTCTTTGCAATTCCATGAATCGCAGCACGCCAGGCCTCCCAGTCCATCACCAACTCCCAGAGTTCACCCAGACTCACGTCCGTTGAGTCCGTGATGCCATCCAGCCATCTCATCCTCGGTCGCCCCTTCTCCTCCTGCCCCCAATCCCTCCCGGCATCAGGGTCTCATCCAGTGAGCCAGCTCTCCGCGTGAGGCGGCCAGAGCCCTGGAGCCTCAGCCTCAGCGTCCTTAGACATTTGTAATGGGAAAAACATTCCCATGATTCCCACTGTGGTGCAAATTCAGAGTGCCATGGTCTATTTTCATTAAAAGATGACCGCTGGGATTAGTCTTTATTAGTATTTTTCTGATATTTCCTTTCCAATCTGCTTACATTACTACTATCCCAATAAAGATGTTGTGGGATATTTTCTGGTTCGGGTGGTTATCAGCTGTAGCCTGTGACTCTGTAGTTAGCATGGCAAGAAATGTTTGCACTGACTATAGGTACACATACAGGCACAAATCTGCTTTCCCTTTCCGATGGATGAAGAACGCTTCTTGTCCATATTTTATTTATGGAGATTTCTAGGGTTTTCTCTGCACTAAACTTTAAACATCTTACACTATACTGTTAAATTTAGAATCATCTCAAGATCCCTAAGAAGTCAGTGATACCAAAATAAAAACAAAATTTTGAGCCTAGCAAACAGAGACAGCCAAAACAAAACAAAACAAAACAAAACAAACAAGAATCAAGAAGTGAACAGAACTGCCCAGAGAACTTGTCCTCTCTCTACTCTTAGGTTTTGCCCTCCTGTGCTGGCACCACTAAGACAGGTCCTTGCCAAGTAGATCTTCGTTTCACCCAGAATTAGAACTCAACCTGGCACTGCTAAGACTTTCCAGCATGGAGATCTTCAGCCATCATTTCCCACCTCCCTTTTCTTTAACATAATTGCACCCCTTCGGCATTCCATATTTAGTTTGTTTCCTATATGAGATGGAAAACAACAGCAGCCTCACCAGGATGTTGAAGGAACTGTGAAAAAAAATTACACAGTTTCTGTAAATAGCAGAGAACAAATTACTAGCTTACAGATTGAATCAGAATCAAATTTCAGCTCCCACTATCACTCCTGATTCCCCTTCTAGGGAGGGGTTAGATGACTGAGACTCCAAATCCTCAGGACTCATTTTGCAAACACCTAGCATGCTTTCTAGTTCATCTTTCAAGTTAGATGAGTCTTACCAGGTTTGCAATCATGTAGAATATGCAGATAATATATTCATTCACGTGCAAACACACCCACGAGTAGCCCACCAACTAGAGTAAATAGTGTGGTGGGGATATACTTGTGCTATCATTCAGTCATTGAGAACAAAGTCTAGGCCCCAACCACTAACTCCAAAGAAGCTGAAGTTGAATGGTTCTATAATGACTAATAAGACCTCCTAGAACTAACACCAAAAATAGATGAATGTTTCAACACAGGGGACTGGAATGCAAAAGATACCTGGAATAACAGGCAAGTTTGGCCTTGGAGTACAAAATGAAGCAGGGCAAAGGCTAACAGTTTTACCAAAGGTCAACAGAGTTTTACCACTTGTCATAGCAAACACCCTCTTCCAACAACATGAGATGACTCTACACACGGACATCACCAGATGGTTAATACCGAAATCAGATTGATTATATTCTTTGCAGCTAAAGATGGAGAAGCTCTTTACAGTCAGCAAAAACAAGACTGGGAGCTGACTGTGGCTCAGATCATGAACTCCTTATTACAAAATTCAGACTTCACTTGAAGAAAGTAGGGAAAACCGCTAGACCATTCAGTTCAGTTCAGTCGCTCAGTTGTGTCTGATTGTGACTCCGTGAGCTGCAGCACACCAGGCCTCCCTGTCCATCACCAACTCCCGGAGCTTGCTCAAACTCATGTCCATTGAGTTGGTGATGCCATCCAACCATCTTATCATCTGTCATCCCCTTCTCCTCCTGTCTTCAATCTTTCCCAGCATTAGGGTCTTTTCAAATGAGTCAGCTCTTTGCATCAGATGGCCAAAGTATTGGAGTTTCAGCTTCAGCATCAGTCCTTCCAATGGATATACAGGACTGATTTCCATCCTTGATAGCTCAGATTTAAATATGACCTAAATCAAATCCCTTATGATTATACAGTAGAAGTGACAAATAGATCCAAGGGATTAGATCTGATAGACACAGTGCCTAAAGAACTATGGATAGAGATTCATAACATTGTACAGGAGGCCACAGTCAAAACCACTCCTGGAAAAAGAATGAAAGTGGTTGTCTGAGGAAGCCTTATAAACAAACAGCTGAGAAAAGAAGAGAAGTGAAAGGCAAAGGAGAAAAGGAAAGATATACCCATCTGAATGCAGAGTTCCAAAGAGTAGCAAGGAGAGATGAGAAAGCCTTTCTCAGTGATCAGTGCAAAGAGATAGAGGAAAACAATAGAATGGGAAACACTAGAGATCTTTTCAAGAAAATTAGAGATACCAAGGGAACATTTCATACAAAGATGGGCTCAGTAAAGGACAGAAATGGTATGGACCAAACAGAAGCAGAAGATACTAAGAAGAGGTGGCAAGAATATATGGAAGAACTGTACAAAAAAGATCTTCATGACCCAGATAACCACGAAGGTTGGGATCACTCATTTGGAGCCAGACATCCTGGAATGGGAAGTCAAATGGGCCTTAGGAAGCATCACTAAGAACAAAGCTAGTGGAGGTGATGGAATTCCTACTGAGCTATTTCAAATCCTGAAAGATAATGCTGTAAAAGTGCTTCACTCAATATGCCAAGAAATTGGCAAAACTCTGCAGTGGCCACAGGACTGGAAAAAGTCAGTTTTCATTCCAATCCCAAAGAAAAGCAATGCCAAAGAATGCTCAAACTACTGCACAATTGCATTCATCTCACATGCTAGCAAAGTAATGCGCAAAATTCTCCAAGCCAGGCTTCAGCAATACATGAACCAAAAACTTCCAGATATTCAAGCTGGATTTAGAAAAGGCAGAAGAATCAGAGCTCAAATTGCCAACATTCGCTGGATCAATGAAAAAGCAAAAGAATTCCAGAAATACATCTACTTCTGTTTCATTGACTACACTAAAGCCTTTGACTGTGTGGATCACAACAAATTGTGGAAAATTTTGAAAGAGATGGGAATACCAGACCACCTGACCTGCCTCCTGAGAAATCTGTATGCAGGTCAAGAAGCAACATTTAGAACAAGACAGGGAAAAACTGACTGGTTCTAAATTGGGAAAGCAGTACATGAAGGCTGATATTGTTACCCTGTTTATTTAACTTACATGCAGAGTACATCAGGTGAAAAACCAGGCTGGATGAAGCACAGGCTGGAATCAAGATTTCTGAGAGAAATATCAACAACTTCAGACATGGAGATGATACCACCCTTATGGCAGAAAGCGAAGAGGAACTCAAGAGTCTCTGGATGAAAGTGAAAGAGGAGAGTGAAAACACTGGTTTAAAACTCAACATTCAGAAAACTAAGATCATGGCATCTGGTCCCATCAGTTCATGGCAAATAGATGGGGGGACAATGGAACAGAAAAAGACTTTATTTTCTTGGGCTCCAAAATCACTGCAGATGGTGACTGCAGCCATGAAAGTAAAAGACACTTGCTCCTTGGAAGAAAAGCTATGATCAACCTAGACAGCATATTAAAAAGCAGAGACATTACTTTGCCAACAAAGGTCCATCTAGTCAAGGCTATGGTTTTTCCAGTGGTCATGTATAGATGTGAGAGTTGGACTGTGAAGAAAGTTGAGTGCCAAAGAATTGATGCTTTTGAACTATGGTGTTGGAGAAGACTCTTAAGAGTCCCTTGGACTGGAAGGAGGTCCAACCAGTCCATCCTAAAGGAAATCAGTCCTCAGTGTTCATTGGAAGGACTGATGCTAAAGCTGAAACTCCAATACTTTGGCCACCTCATGCGAAGAGTTGACTCATTGGAAAAGACTCTGATGCTGGGAGGGATTAGGGGCAGGAGGAGAAGGGGATGACAGAGGATGAGATGGCTGGATGGCATCACTGACCTGATGGGCGTGAGTCTGAGTGAACTCCAGGAGTTGGTGATGGACAGGGAGGCCTGGCTTGCTGCAGTCCATGGGGTTGCAAAGAGCGACTGAATTGAACTGATACAGTGTATCTAAAGAGGAGGAAATCTTCTGATGTACATATAAATAAATACCATAGGAACGCTCAGCAGTCTGTTTTCTCAAATTCAATTCATGTTTAATGGCATAGGTCGTGTACCAGGTGAAGTTCTTCTCTTCATTCCTAGAGGCCTTTTATTGCTTCTTATCAGAAAGCATCAGAGTCCTCCATCAGGATCAATAGTCAGCTTCAGAAGACGGATGGCTGCTCAGAGTTGCTTTAGGTGCTGTTCCAGGATTGACTGTCCCGTTTTTACTGTGGCTTCTCTTTCTCACGGTTCGTTTACATGGAGCAAGTATAAGCATTGGAGATAAAGTTACTGGTCATTCTATTGCTTTGGAAACAAAAACATTTCCATGCTTTCCTCAGTTGATATTTTATCATTATTAATAGGAATGATTTATATTTCAATGAAAGATAAAAATGTCTCTTTAAGTATATGACTCATTATTTTACCCTAATTGTTTTACTTGAAGAAAAGCCACAATCAAAAGATCCACTCATGCAGACAAAGCATATCTGTTTGCTTTTTCCTTTGCTCCTCCGGGTCTTAAACTAAAAGGCTGAAAAATGCACTAGAGCTCTGTTAGTTTTTAGTCATTTTAACAGGATCTGTTACTGTGAAGAAATGGCGTTTTTTTTCCATGAAAATATGTGAAAATTATATAGCCATATTATAAAGTGCTCTTATTTTAAATGATCATTCTCTAGGAGAGATACTGTGCATAAATAAAACCATTGTTCTAACTCATTAGAAGCTATAATTCAGCCTGCGTGATTGCTTCATGTAAGAGTTTGGCCAGGAACCTTCACATTTCTTACCCCTAGTTTCCTCATCTTTGAAGTGAGGAATAGACCCGGATGGCGTCTAGGTCCCCTCTGGTTCTGGAATGCTGTGATTCTGGTCTCCTTTATTTAGATAATGTTTCCATAATGAAAAACACCTGTGTGATTGTCCCTGTGGGGTTGTACTGGGAGTACCAGACTCCCTTTTGAAAATCCCACATTCTTCCCCTTTTCATGTTTTCTGCTCCGAGGCTGCTGCGGGTGGGTTTCCTTCTCCGTGGCTTGAACCAGCCCCCTCTCACTCTGTGTTGGCCTCCACAGGAGGCCACGCGCCGGGTGCCTGGCAGGAAGCAGCGACCCGGACAGTGGCCACTGAGCAACGCTCGGGGGCACCGGTTTCCTGCTGCACTCCGCCATCTCCCAGCCCAAGTGCTGGGAAGCTGGGACTGTGCAGAGTGCAAAGAGCATTGAAGCCACATCGAAAGGCTAAAAGTTCAAATGCTGGCTCTGCTACCAGCTGGTGTGAGCTGGAGGACGTGCAGCCCTTATGAACCACAGTTTTCTCCTTTGTAAAGTGACAGCTGCTGGGAAAATTGATGAGATGAGGTGACTGCTCCTAGCCCGGCTCTGTTGCGCTGTGGCTGCCATCAAGCACTGGTTGAGCCTGGATCTGGTATCGGCTCTGTCGACTGGACACCCGGACCGTGAGCGTGGCTTTCAGGCCGGAACTGTGTACATTTGCTACATTCCATGAAGTGGCTTCCCGTGACTGATGCTTGAGTTCCCTGGGACTTGCAACAGGAGTCTCATAGAACAATAACCTATTTTCCAGAGAGACTCACGCGGAGCTTGGTCTCCTCTTGGGATTTGTTGACAGAGAGGGTGCAGTGGACGTCGGCTAAGCAATCACCGTGTTTAAGATCATCTGCCTATCCACGTTTGCTGCCTGTACCAAAAACATGTAAAGATTTTTCAGCTTAGAATCTGTGAAGGAGAAGGGCTTCTGAAATAAGTTAAGAAGTGGTGCTAACTGACCATTTCCTCCTTTGGAGAATATGTGCTGGTTGGCACCTATCAAGGGAGGCAGAGCGCAGGACAAGAGCCAAGAGTAGCGGGGATGCGGCCAAGGGATGGCATTTGTCAGAACCACTTGATCTGCTGGTCAGACATCGATGAGCTTAAATTCCAAACTGGAGCTCTGAGCTTAGAGCTGACACTCCCCTTCCTCTGAATTTCTTTTTATTTTGTGTCTCAAGGGGTACAACCATAAAGCAGAAGGTACGGCAGCATGGACAGCTGGCTAAGCACTTGCTGCTGGAACGGGAAGGGTTACTTTCCTGATAAAGGGAGCATAAGTGTGGAGAGGCAGAGCTGGGTCCTTGGAGCTGAAGAGTGCTGCTCTGGCTTCCGATGGCTGCTGTAATAAATCCCCGCAAACTTGGTGGCTTAAACCAACACAGATTTATTATCTCACAGTTCTCAAAGTCAGGACTCCAACATGGACCTCACCGGGATTAGATCACCGTGTTGGCTGGGCTGGTCCTTTCTGGAGACTCCGAAGGAGAATCTACCTTCTTGCTCTTTGCAGCTCTTAGAGCCTGCCCGCATTCCTTGGCTCTGGGCCCTCATCTGTCTTCAAAGCCGGGGATGGCCGCTTGAGTCTCTCTTCCTTCCTTCCACGCTGACACTAAGTCTTCTGTCTCCTCCTTCCACATTTGAAGGGACTTTGTCATCAGGCTCACCAGAATAAGCCAGGATAAGCTGTTGATTTTAAAGTCAGCTGATTAGCAAACAGTTCCATCTATAACCTTAACTCCTGCTCATCACGCAGCATCGTGTATTTACAAGTTTGGGGATCAGGGCATGGACATCCTGGCGGAGGGCTGTCGCTCTGCCTACAAACAATGCATGGTGGGCACAAACCTGGGGAGGGTCTGTGAATGGTGCCTTTTAAAATGTGCAGTGGCTTCTGGGAAGTCACAAGTCTAAACTGACCCCTGAATGTGGGACTAATAGCAGAGACAGGGATACAATCATCCAGCTAGTATTTAAGGCCGTTACTCCGTGAACAGAAAGCAATACTTCATTTCTAATAGTTCACATCCTTCAATAGGATGATTTCACTCCAGAAATCCAGTCTGGCCATGACAGCAGTAAAGACATGTGATGAAGAACTCGGCAGAGTGCTACGGGAAATAGACAAGACGCCCAACAATAGCAGGTTATTTATATGCACCATGACGCATCAAATCGCTAACATCTGTTGGATCACAGAGAAAGCAAGAGAGCGCCAGAAAAGCATCTACTTTGTTGACGGTGCCAAAATCTTTGACTGTGTGGATCACAACAAACTGGAAAATTCTTCAAGAGATGGGAACACCAGACCACCTTATGCAGAAAGAGAACCTGTATGCAGGTCAAGAAGCAACAGTTAGAACTGGACATAGATCGACAGACTGGTTCAAAATTAGGAAAGGAGTACATCAAGGCTGTATATTGTAGCCTTGCTTATTTAATTTAAATACAGAGTACATCATGTGCAATGCCAGGCTGGATGAACCACAAGCTGAAATCAAGATTGCTGGGAGAAATATCACTAACCTCAGATATGCAGAAGAAAATGAAAGTGGAAGTGAAGTTGCTCAGTCATGCCTGACTCTTTGCAACCCATGGACTGTAGCCTGGCAGGTTCCTCTGTCCATGAGATTTGCCAGGCAAGAATACTGGAGTGGACTGCCATTTACTTCTCCAGGGGGTCATCCTAAACCAGGGATAGAATCTGCCTCTCCCCCATTGCAGGCATGCTCTTTACCATCTGAACCACGAGGGAAGCCCAGTTAGAAATACAAATGATGCCACCATTATGGGAGAAAGCAAAAAAGAACTGCAACAACTCTTGATGAAAGTGAAAGAGGAGAGTGAACAAGCTGACCTAAAACTCGACATTCAGAAAACAAAGATCATGGCATCTGGCCCCATCACTGCATGGCAAACAGGTGGGGAAACAGTGGGAGCAGTGACAGACTTTATTTTCTTGGGCTCCAGAATCACTGCAGGTGGTGACTGCAGCCATGAAAGTAAAGGACACTTGCTTCTTGGAAGAAAACCTATGACAAATTTAGACAGCATATTAAAAAGCAGAGACATTACTTTGCTGACAAAGGGCCATCTAGTTAAAGCTATGGTTTTCCAGTGATCATGTATGGATGTGAGAGTTGGACTATAAAGAAAGCTGAATGCTGAAGAATTGATGCTTTTCAACTGTGGTGTTGGAGAAGACTCTTGAGAGTCCCTTAGACTGCAAGGAAATCAAACCAGTCCATCCTAAAGGAGATCTGTCCCGAATATTCACTGGAAGGACCAATGCTAAAGCTGAAGCTCCAGTATTTTGGCCACCTGATGCAAACAGCTTACCCACTGGAAAAGACCTGTTCCTGGGAAAGATTGAAAGTGGGAGGAGAAGGGGATGACAGAGCAAGAGATGGCGGGATGGCATCACCCACTCAATGGAAATGAGTTTGAGCAAATTCCAGGAGATAGTGAAAGACAGGAGCCCTGGAATGCTACCGTCCATGGGGTCAGTCACAAAGAGTGGGACACAACTGAATGACTGTACACACCAGTGACAGCACTGCTCGTGTGACTGCGTGTTATACATCCATCAGGGGCCGTTTTTTAGAAAGAAATTTTATTGTCTGGTTTGAGAGAATCCATTTTAAGTCTCCCGTGATTCTCTTGCCTTGATCCAATGCTCTTGAGACTAAATGCTAGTCTCTGTGTTACATGATAGAATTACTATACCTTCCAGATCAAGTTTTTAATGGAGCTTAAACAGAGAAATTAGACGCTACTCAGACAACCACAAGTGCGATGAATATTTTGAAAGAGGTAGTGGGAGATACTTGTGGATACCACAGAATGGGAATCTAACTGTCAGCCTCCTAAAGTGTAAAGACCTTACCTGCTGGCTAAACCCTACTACCCTGTCCTTACTAGGACTGGAATCATCACTGCCTGCAAGAGGCACATTAGCCGAATCTGGTGCTTTAGAATAAACAACCGTCTCGTAGGCATCACTTTTCTCTGCTTTCTTCCTACCTCGTGATCCCCGACCCTTTCTGGGAAATTTGTCACGTGCTTTCAATAAACGTTGTCTCATTATATTTCACAAAGCTCATAGTCTGCTTCAGAATCTGTCTGGAACAAAATGGGAGAAGCCAATTAATATTTGAAAGGAAGAAGGGCCATAGCCACCAAGTTAATGCGTCATCAGCAAACAGGCTGAAGACCAACAGTATCTGACTCTGAGAAACTGGTCCTTTCTTCCTCACCCTTTGCTTCCCCTTCCACCTGTTTCTGAAGCAGGCAGGCACCCACTTCCTGGAAATTGGCCCTAGTTCCTTGAGTTCTCCATGAACTTTTCTGTTCAGAGGAATGCCTGCTCATGGACTCTTTTCCTCTTCTGCAGAATGACCGAGATTCGATTTGCTTGACTTTTCTTGTGTACCTCAGGTCATCTCTAAACGTCAAGAGTTTTGGGCATAGCACACGTGCCCAATGGAGGCCAGCTTATTTTTGTTCACTTTGTTGAGGCTTGCAGAGGAGACCCTTCCCCAGGGCCAGTGGGTGAAATGTTTGCCATGAATCCCAGCAGCAGCAACAACAGAAGAATCCTGGGGCTTGTTTTAACAAGATCTACAGGCCATTGTTATTTAGTCTTTCGTAGGGGGATCCCTTGGACCATACCATCTCCAAGGTCTATCCTACTCTCCTCTCCTACATCTGAAAAACCTTTCAATGACACAGAAATGTGTTTACCATATAATGTCAACCACATGGAACCTAATTTTCAGCAGCAGCATCTCTGCCCAAAATTTCCTTAAAATTAATTCATAGGAACATTCTCTTGCATTTCTCCCTACTATATACAGTGATGACTGAGACAAGAATTTTGAAACTACTTTAAATTCCCCCAAAGCATTCATCTACACAAGAAAATACTGGGTAAGTAGGAAGAAGGCACACTTTGCAAATAATTTTTGATCAAATTCAGTTTCCCACTGGAGCAATGGAAAATCACTGAATTATTTTATGCACAATTTTTAATATGTAGATTGGAAATATAACTCTAGTTGCATCAGAAGACATGCTTTGGAGAGCCAGAATGAGACAACACAGAAAGCTAATGACATAATCTAGGTCATAGACTATGACAATGGCTCAGGGGCAGTGGGAATAGAGAAGGAAAGAAATAGATTTAACGTCTTAAGACAGTAACACTGGCAGAGGTTAATGATGGGTAGGGGATGAGGGATGAGGGAGAAAGAGCTATCTAGGGCGCCTGCCAAGTTTCTGGCTTGGTAACTATATAGGCTGTGTGTAAGTGCCCTCACAAATCCTTCAAGGGGTCAGGAAAACAAAACCCTTACAATTAACTGGGTCCACCATTCCCACAGCAGAACGAGGGTTCTATTAGATTTTCTTGTCTTTGCCAGTGCTGAGTCACTTCAGTCAAGTCCAACTTTTTATGACCCCATGGACTGTAGCCTCCAGACTCCTCTGTCCATGGGATTCTCCAGGCATGAATATGGAGTGGGTTGCCGTGCCCTCCTCCCGGGGACCTTCCCAACCCAGGGAGCAAATTAGCCTCTTGCGTTGGCAGGAGGGTTCTTTACCACTGGCACCACCTGGGAATCCCAATGTAAATAATAAAATCCCAATTATTCTGTATGTGTATTTATGTTCAGTTCAGTTCAGTCACTCAGTCATGTCCGACTCTTTGCAACCCCATGAACCGTAGCACACCAGGCCTCCCTGTCCATCAGCAACTCCCAGAGTCCACCCAAACCCATGTCCATTGAGTCAGTGATGCCATCCAACCATCTCATCCTCTGTCGGCCTCTTCTCCTCCCACCTTCAATCTTTCCCAGCATCAGAGTCTTTTCCAAAGATGTCAGCTCTTTGCATCGGGTGGCCAAAGTATTGAAGTTTCAGCTTCAACATCAGTCCTTCCAATGAAGACCTAGGACTGATCTCCTTTAGGATGGACAGGTTGGATCTCCTTGCAGTCCAAGGGACTCTCAACAGTCTTCTCCAACACCACAGTTCAAAAGCATCAATTCTTTGGCGTTCAGCTTTCTTTATGATCCAACACTCACATCTATACATGACTCCTGGCAAAACCATAGCCTTGACTAGATGAACCTTTGTTGACAAAGTAATGTCTCTGCTTTTTAATATGCTGTCTAGGTTGGTCATAATTTTCCTTCCAAGGAGTAAGTGTCTTTTAATTTCATGGCTGCAGTCATATATATATATATATATATATATATATATACATATACACATATGAACACAATACAAATGTATACATATGCATATATACACACACTTGGAAAGAGCTTTAGTAAGACTATAACAATATGATGGTAGTAGTGACAAAGAATGTTGAGGTTTTAAGTCATTATATTTTCTTCTTTCATTTATATTGTTATTTCCAGAATTTCTGTACTGAATAGAAATTTTTTCTAGAATCAGAAAAACAACACATATATAAATTTATTTTTTTTTATTTTATTTTTCTTAAAAAAAAAAATGGCTGCTCTAGGGCCATCTGCCCATGTTTTTGTGCTTCACATCTTGGTGAGTACAGCATATTTGTATGTCCAAGATTTTCATTTATAAGAAAATTTATCAAAGATGTAGTCTACATTAGTTGCTATTACCACTGTAACAAACTGGCAGGAATGCAGCAGCTGAAACAGCACATATTTGTAACCTACAGTTCGAGAGGTGAGGAATCCAAGTTCTCACTGAGCAGGAGATAAGGTGTGTTCCTTTCTGGGACATCTAGGGCAGAATCCACTTAGTTCCCTTTTTCAGACTTCCGAAGCCACCTGCATTCTTGGCTGTAGCCTCTTCCTTTCATCTTCAAAGCTAGCACAGTACCATTCTCTCTGACCTCTCGTCTATTGCCACAACTCTCTCTGATCTAGCTGGAAAGGTTTCCACACCAAGGACTCGTGATTAGACTGGAGTCACCCAGATAATCCAGGATAATCTCCCCTTCTCAAAGTCCTCAGCCTTCACTGTATCTGCAATGTCCCTTCCGCCGTGCACAGTAGCACATCCACAGATTCTGGAGACGGGGAGGTAGACATCCTTGGACAACGATTATTCTCCCTGGCCCAGACTTCAATAGACTAGACTATTTCTATACTTCTTGACTTAACTGCCTCTCCAGTTGCTCTGTAATTGTTTAACATAGGATTTGTAAGATGTATGTGAAGCAAATAGCACTGCACACAATGAAGAAAAATTTCTTCTAATCCTAACTCCCCAGTTCCCAGTGTTTAGCTGCCATCTATATTTCTTCTTCCCAGTGTTTTCATTGATTGAGGTCTTTATTCTCTGAGATGGCACTTTTTGACTAACCATCTTGGGTAACTTAAGCCTCCAAGTTTGACTGCTTTGGGGAATTTCTTTTCCATCTTGAATTTTTCTAAATTAGAAAGTTCATGAAATGATGCCAGAAACCACCAAATGTAGGAGAATTCAAAGTGTCAAAGAAATTTGAGACTCAAATCTCTAGCACCCCAGAAAAGAGAGCTTTAGTAAATAAGCAAATAAAATTCGTGTATCCTCAAGAGAAATTGGAAATGCCTCAGCTCAGTTGGTAAAGAATCCACCAGTAATGCAGAAGACCTGGGTTCGATCCCTGGGTTGGGAAGATCCCCTGGAAAAGGGAAACGCTATCCACTCCAGTATTCTGGCCTGGAGAATTTCATGGACAGTATAGTCCATGGGGTTGCAAAGAGTAGGACATAGATGAGCAACTTTCAACATTTGTCTGAGGGGTGTTGGAAGGGCTTCCAGCCTCTTTTCTTGTGTAGTCCTTTACAAATGGGATTGAATAAGCCTTTCAGAGGTGGAGAACTATGACGTGAAGTCTACCCGACTTCTTTGCACCGTGCCCAACACTGTGCAACCCCATGGACTGCAGCCTGCAAGGCTCCTCTGTCCATGGAATTTTCCAGGCAAGGATACTGAAGTGGGTAGAGGTGGAGAACTAGACCATTAGAAACTACTTCTGCCTATAGGATCTTATTTTCAATCCGATTGTCACCATTTTGTCAGCATGCCAATGAACATAGGTGCTGTCCTAGTCAATTTCTTTCCTATATTTTTCTATGCCACAGGACAGATTTCCCTGTAACTGATTCCAAACTGACCAGCAACCCTCTTTTACAGCTTTGGCATTTTCCAATATGAATTTAGAAACATCAAAAACTTCTTACTCCCTCATTTTCCCATTTGTGAAATGGTGCAACCATTTCCTGCTCTCTGACATAATCTGCTCTGTCTAAAAGCCAAGCTCTTAATGAGGCAGCTGGCTCAGTCTCCCCTGTAATCAGTGAGGGGAAAGCTTGCTGACAAACTAGCTTTTCAATCTGATGGTTAATCCTTTCAGGGAAGCTGTAGCAGTGCAACAGGGAGAACTAGCTACCCCATTAACGAGTCAGAAAGAGAAGGTCAGATTTCTAGCCCCTGAATAATATTACAGCCATTTCCAGGGGAGTGTGTTCTTCAGAGACGTGTCTTACCTAATTTCCTGGAAAATCCATGATGTATAATGGCAATGGGGGTAACTTCTTCCTCCATCTCCTTCTTAAATTCCCCCATGCAGATGTTAAACCCTGAAAGACAGCTGCTTCCAGCCGCCCAGGAAACAGAGCCATATGGAATACTGAGAAATACGAAGACCTGGAAGGGTGCCAAGCATCTTGACTTCTTCCTTTATCTCATGTTTTACCACCACAGATGTTGGTTTGATTCAGAGTCAGACCTTGGTAAGGAAGCTCCAATTAGAGACAGATGATTATTTTCCTAATATGCCAGGCTAACCAGACAGACCAAAAAACAAGTGGCTGAAATGTAGCAGGATTATATGCAAAGGCTTAGCTTCCAGCAAAAAGATAAATTCCAGCTCTACAAGTGTCCACGCTTCTCCAGTTTCCTCTTCCACGCAGCCTGCTACTCTTGCAGATCCAGCGCAGTGATGAATAGGCACGTCTTTATCTCATTTTCAGAGCCCAGAATCTAGTGGTCGCCACTATTTCTCTCTGTTTCTCATTCTCTACTCGAAATTCTCCAGCAGATTCTTTTGATTATTCCTAAAAATATATCCAAAAATCCAGCCTGTTTATGAAAACAATAAGAAATGGAAGTTGTTGGTAAATTCAGCTGTGCCTGTCTCCTATGCTTCAGAGCTGATGACACAAAAATCTGTAATTTCCTAATAGCAAGCAGGATAAAGGGATCCCAACACAAGAGAAGTCCGATGATGGCATTCAGTCATCATAAGCAAGGTGGGCACAATTATTTAAATGAAGGGCATGTTCAGAGTGGCATCAAGGGCAACCTAACCCAGAGGAGTATGGGATACGATATTGCTAGGAGCAAAACAGACAGTGGTCAATAAGTTTATGGTTTAATTTATACATTTAAAATAAAAGTGGAAGATTTGGAAGCCAAAGGGAGTCACCTCAATGAAAACTCAGATCCCTTGGCCAAATTCTAGATGTAAGCCCATGTTTAGATTGCTGAAGGAGAGGATCAGTCCCCAGGAAGAAGGACTTTGCAATAGCACAGAAATGACTGTGATTTGCCAAACTCTTCCCCCAAGGAATCAAGGGCCGTTTACTTTGTTTCGCCATACACGTTACAGACTGAACGTTAGTGTTCCCACCAAATCAATATACTGACAGAGTATCCCCCAGCGTGATGGTATTAGGGGCTGGGAAGGTAATTAGAATTAGATGACACCATAAAAGCGGGTATTAGTGTCTTGTAGGAGTGTCCGGGGAACTTGCTCCTTCCCTCTGCCCTCTACCAGGTGAAGGGATGACGGAAAGGCAGCCCCCTGTAACCTGGAGGAGCTCTCACCAGAACTGGGTCACCCTGATCTTGGTCTTCCAGCCTCCAAAACGGTAAAAACTAAATTTGTCTTTAAGCCATCCGGTCTATGGTATTTTGCAGCCCGAACTAAGATAATATGTTAATGAAATAAAATGTTAAATGCAAGCTTAGCAAGTATCAAGCTGGCAGTTACACCCGGGAACTCAAAAGTGTCTTTATAGCCCTCCCGTTATGGCGGGTTTTGCCAGGTAAGGAAATGAATGGAGTGTTGGGTGGAATCAGCTCACAGTAGGTGCAGTGAGTCCATGAGCCCCTTCAGTGGTCACTTCTCGGGTCCCTGAATGTTACGGCATACTTGGAGGTTGAAAGTTTGCTCTGTTTTCCCCTAGTCTATAAAAGCTAGCATGAAGGAAGGCTAATTGGAAACTACCTCTCTGAAACTACCCCCATCCCCCACCAAGACAGTTAAGTTGAAAACAGCAGGGCATATAGGCCGAATTGAAGAAATTAATGGCACTCTTAGTGGCCTGTAGACAGGCTAGGTGGTGGCCACATCACATATCCATTGCCTCACCAGCGTGACCTGCATAAGTGATGCCTTGGAGGATAACAGCAGACCACGTCTAACTCCCCCAAGTCGTCACCTCCGTTGCTCCTGCTGCTATCGGTTGTGGCGTCTCTAGGAGAGCAAACCAGCAGGGCTTCAGTGGCAGACGGCCACTGATCAGACAAAAGAGCTATCTTCCATCCCAGTCAGGACGGAGGACCTGAAGAGGTCTGCATTCATGGGAGATTCACAAAAGTACACACTTACAGTCTTACCCTAGCCTATGTTGATTCTCTTGCCCTCTGGACGATGTAATCCTCAGGGATCTACTCTATCTGGACACCTAGCAGCAAATTCCATGGGTCCACATGTCTACGACATTGCATTAATCAAACTGGATGAGTAAGAAGTGGCAAAATGTTCACGGTGTCAGTAAGAGACATGCTCCAGATGGTAGGAGATAAACTTGGCAAACCTTCAGGCCTGTCACTTCAGTTAACTTTCTTAGGGGCTCAGTATTGAGGAGCATACCGTCCACCATCCAAAGCAGAAGACCCATTTTTGCATTTAAAGACGTGCGTTACTGGGTGGCCTCTTTAGGTTCTGGAGCCAGTGTATGTGACTCTTAGGAACACTGCTCTGCTCGCATTTGGGAGGAACAGAGGGCGGCTGACTTCCGGGCCCAGGCCAGGGGTGACCTGTGACAGGGGGCCTGCTGGTGGGTCCACAGCCCCGCTGCTCTGCTTGTGCAGCTGCGGAGGCCCAGCGGCAGCTGAGGCGCCAATGGTAGGACATGCCCTTCGACATCATGGCAAGCCCCAGTAGCAGAATCACAGTCCAGAACCTTGGGGTCTGGAGAGAGGCTCCGCCTGTGCCTATTTCATCCATGGCTTTCGGCATGTTACCCAGTTCTGGGAGCAGCAGAGCAGCATCTTGAGACGTAAGCGGCCACGGAGACTGACTGACTGTCGGGAGCCGCTTTCTCCCTGACCCACCAAGTCACACATCTGCGGGGGCCAGCGGCGCTTCATCACGAGATGGGAGCAGCACCTCTGGAACTGGTGTGAAAAGGCCAGAGGGCGGAGGGCAGCGGCGGTGCCGGTGCCACAGATCAGGCGACGTCCACCACGCAAGCACCCCCTGCCCCTCTCCTCGGTGCTTGCAGAGGAGTCCTCGCAGCCAGTTTGGAAAGGGGCTGGGCTGGGGAGTCTAGGCAAGACTGACTGATTCATGGGGGGGCTGGCTGCGCATGTTGGCACAAGCCAGAAGTGAGCTGTGGCTGCACGGTTACCCTAGTGAGATCTGCTGCTGAAACGCAGTGGTGAGAGGGGGCTCTCCCAGTGGGGCAGGGCTCCAGAGAGCAACCTGGCCATCTGTTTACACACAGGCAGAAAGTACACTGACGTAATGGCAGTGAAAGTGAAAGGCGCTCAGTCGTGTCTGACTCTTTGCCACGCCATGGACTGTCCCTGGGATGCTCCAGGCCAGAATCCTGGAGTGAGGAGCCTGTCCCTTCTCCCGCGGGTCTTCCTCACCAGGAATCGAACCAGGGTCTCCTACACTGCAGGCAGATTCTTTACCGACCAGGCTGTCAGGGAAGCCAGCCTGGCTTAATAATACATATTAACTATGGACAGAGGTGAATGGCTTTGTTTATTAATTTGGGTGTGGGATGGAAAAGATGATTGGTACAAGGAAGGTCAAAAAGAGGCCCCCTATGGAAACGGACACGAAGGTGGAAGCCTTGCTGTCACGTGTGAATGTCCGCCAGATCTTATCCACTGGGGGAGGGACTGAATGACTTCGCCAGTGGGTTTTCACCTGTATTCATTACCAGCTCCTTCACTACCTGTAACAGATTTTGTTAACACAGTCACATTAGTGACAGGAATGTAGGCTAGGCATGTAACTCCCACGCTCGAAGGCCAATCTCGTTTCTGTCACTGCCGAATGTCCGACCTGCCAGAAACAAAGCTGCTGCCGTCTCCCTGACGCGGCTGTGCGCACTGCCGCACCCCTGTCTCTCAAGGAGCCAGTCACCAGTGGCAAGCTCATGCATCGAACCTCTTTCACTCTGATGGAACCACTTGAAGAGTCAGCATTTCATCTTGATGAAAATTGACACATATTCTGGGTATAGGGCTGCCTATTATGTTCCCTTATGTCAGCTAGCAGGCTTATCTGAGGATTTACAGATTTTTGATTCACTGAAGCAGGATCTTGTTTAACATGGCATCTGTCTAAGGATCCTGCTTTACAGCAGAAGAAGTTTGTCAGTGAGCATATAACTCTGATAGCCACTAATTCTAACAGGTATTATATATCAACCCTCAGAAATCATCAGGATGATGGAGAAATCAAATGGTCTTTTGAAGACACAACTGAAGTGCCACATTGGTTATGATACTGTGATATCAATTCATCCAAACAGAATCTATGCCTTGAATCAACCACCATTATAAAGCACTGTGATTATAAAGTTATCAAGTTCACTCAATATGTAAAAATCATAGGTCCCAGAACCAAAAGAGAGAAATAATGGAATTGCTTGGCATTATTCCAGGGACCGACCTGGAAATGTCTGGTATTTTTCCCCACTCGTCTAAGCTTTGTGTCTTGGGTCTTGGCTCCCAAGAGGAAATACATTTACAAGGAAATGCAGAAAGCATGAAGTTAAATGTTGAGCTATGTCTGCCACCCAGTTATGCCAGGTTCCTCGTGCTGAGAGACAAGCAAGCAAGGAAGGGTTAACAGCCTGTCAGGGCAAATCGACCCCAGGCATCAGGATGAGGCAGGTGAGCTGTTTCCCAGCTGGGGGAGGGAGAACACCCAGAGATCCGGGGGATACACTGGAGCATCTCTTTCTTACTTTCTGCCCAGTTTGATCAGGAAGTGGACAGCTGCAGCAAACGTGTCCTGAAAAAGGCAAGGCTGACTAGGGGCTCGACCCTTTCAGTGACGAGGAGTTGAGTCATTTTACCAAATAAACAGCATATTAAAAAGCAGAGACATTACTTTGCTAACAAAGGTCCATCTAGTCAAAACTATGGTTTTTCCAGTAGTCATGGATGGATGAGAGTTGGATCGTAAAGAAAGCTGAGCGCCAAAGAATTGATGCTTTTGAACTGTGGTGTTGGAGAAGACTCCTGAGAGTCCCTTGGACTGCAAGGAGATCCAACCAGCCATTCTGAAGGAGATCAGTCCTGAGCGTTCAATGGAAGGACTGATGCTGAAGCTGAACTCCACTACTTTGGCTACCTGATGGGAAGGGCTGACTCATTTGAAAAGACCCTGATGCTGGGAACGATTGAAGGTGGGAGGGGAAGGAGACGACAGAGGATGAGATGGCTGGATGGCATCACCGACTGATCGACATGGGTTTGGGTGGACTCCGGGAGTTGGTGATGGACGGGGAGGCCTGGCGGGCTGCGGTCCGTGGGGTCTCAGAGAATCGGACACAACTGAGCGACTGAACTGAGCAGAACTGATCCCAGTAAACACCCTAGACCAGCCCAGAGGCCAGCTGACGGTGAGGAGCATCTGCACTGAGCAATATAGGGGAAGAATGAGCGCGAACCGCACCGCGAGGTGAGCGTCAGCGGCGGGGCTGCGGTTTAGCCGCTCAGCTTCCCCTCTTCGGTTCCCAGGAAGGGACACCAGCCGGCAGCCGGCACCCCGCTCGCCGCGGCAATGGGGCGCTTCCGTGGCGCACGCAGGTCTGCGGGGCCGGGGCGGACACTAAGGACGCCCGCTGCCGCCAGCCCTGGCCCCTGAGCCGCCCCGTCCCCGCGGCCCGAGGCCCATAGGCTCGTGGCTCCCTGGGCCGGCCTCCACCCCAGGCGCCGGCCACACCCAGTGGCTGGCGGGTGACACGGTGTAACAGGCCCTGCTCGGGGCTCCGTTCCGGCCGCTCTGCGCGGTCATCAGGGTCCAGAGCTTGCTGGGCAGCGGGCCGAGGCTCCCACTGCACCTCCGCCTACCTGCTTCCCCGGACCCGCTCCTGCTGCTTCTGGGCGTCCCACCATTAAACACCTTACAAGCGAAACTCTGTCATGGTGTTTCCCAGGGCCCCTAACTAAGACCTGATCACATTCTTAGTTAGTTGCTCCATACCCAAATTAGGGAGGTGATAAAAGCCTAGGATCCCTACTCATAAGACCACAGCTTGGACACCGTTCTGGGCCTCCAGTTTTAAGAGTGTCTGCAAATCCGAGTGCCTGAGTTGGTGAAATATCTGGAAAAGTATCAGATAAGGGCAGTCCAGGAGTCTGAGACTTTAAACATAGTACCTTAGATCCAGTTAGATCAAACTGGCATCCTTCAGATAATTGAAACACTAACATAGGATGGAAGACTTGGGGATTTTTTTTTTTTTAATGGCACTGCATGGAACCGAGATCAGAGAAGAGAAATCACAGAGTGGATTTCAACCCTCTATGAAAAAGGTAATAATGTCTAATAATTAAAAGCTTTTCTAGCAGATGAATGAGCTGCTTTGAAAGAGAACGATACCCTTGAACTGAAGGTGAGTAGGGAGAAGCTGGGTGATCACCTTCATGGAGATTATCAGTGTAGTTTTTACATCATAAACTAAATGCACTTTGAGGCATATATTAGCTTTCTACTGCTCTATAAATAATAAGTTACCACAAAACTAGCAGCTTAAAACAATATGAATTTAGCATTGAACAGTTTTCACAGGTCAGGAGCCTGGGTATGAGTTAGGTAGGTCTCAGCAGGTTAAAAGAAGGGCGTCAGCTAGTCCTGGGGTCTTGTCTGATGCCTGGGGCTCTCTTCCAAATGCACTCAGGCTGTTGAGCTGCTGGCAGCTCTTGGGCCAGGAGCCCTTTTTCTTGCTGGTTACGGGCCAGGAGCCACTCTAGGTTATTAGAGGCTCTTCTTCCCTTGCCCTGTGGCCACAGTAGGCCCTCTGACACTCTCCCGCTTCAAATCCCCTGTCAGGCAGGGCCGAGGGCCTTTGAAGGCTAATTTGATTAGGTCGGCCCCATCTAGATAATTTCATTTTTGATCATCTCAAAGTCAGCCGGCTCATCACCTCATCATGGGAATGACGTGCCACAATGTCGACGGTTTCCGTGGACACCCTGGGGAGAGAAGAACGCAAGGCACGCGCCCCAGGGGTGGAGTTTGGGGGCCGTCTCAGCCCGCTGCCCACTGCCGTGTGCTTTCCAAGCGAAGGCTCAGGACTCGGGTCCCAGGACCACGATGGGTTCCCACTAGATTAAATGTGCCCTGGGTTAGCAGCGGGCCCCTCCTGGGGCTGCTTTTACTGTCCAGCGTTAGCCTCAGCACAGGCTGGGACAACCTGGCCATCTGGATTCTGCAGGTTCCTGCAGAGGCTGGAGCAGGCTCTGAACGGGTAAAGCAGCTCCCATCGCCCTCCAAACTTCCACAAACGCCTCAGAAACATCTCTGGTCTGGAGACACCCGAGAATGGCTGCTATTTCTGAGCACCAACAGGAACAACCCGAAAGTACCTGGCGCTGCCAGACATGCATTTCTGGGAACAGACCAGGAACTTTCAGGGCTGAGACACGAAAAGGTCCCGATCTCCTTATTTGTTTCTTTCTCTCAGTTCTCAGCTTTTCATCTGGGCACGAAGCAGGTCAGGATTTTGCACAGAATCATGCAAGAAGCTCAACCGAGATGCTGCTGAAGAAAGGAAGGCTGGAGTCCGGGACAAGTCTGGAGACAGAAGGCCACGCTCACCAGGAGTCTGGCTGCAAGCACCACCAGGCCCCGAAGGAGCCGCGAGGGCCACGTGGCCATCCCCACGGGCAGCCAGCCCCAACTGCTCGCTCTGTGTGGCTGCCACCCCCGTGACCGCGCCCTCCAGATCAAACGGGAAAAACCTCATTTGGCATCAGCATGGTGCGGAACCGGAAGAGCAGCTGGCCCTCTTGACGCTTTGGCCTCCAGTGGGGGTCCTGCTGGCCTAGGAGCCCTGAGCTGAGCAGGGAGTCTTTCTCTTTGCTCAGTGAGCTGCTCTTTCCACCCTTGAGCAGGAACCAAGCAGCCTTTGTAAGGACGGGTGTGCTGTTGCGCAGACTCAAAACAATGAGCTTTGGTTTGTGTAGAAATAAACCCTCTGTACAGAATTGCGGCCAGATGAACACAGATCGACACTGATATTCAAATGGAATCACAGTGTTATTTTCTCAGATAAGCAATGAACATATTTGAGCTATGCTTTTTTATCTTGTCTTGAAACTTACACTCACAGAATTTAAATATACTTCACCCTTCTTTTTTATGCCTTGGGCATGTATGTTTGTGAGTAGAAGTTCACATATATGTGATTATTCTGATTTAAAAAAAGATCATTATAGAAAACACAGAAGAGTTTCAAGAAAAACTAATAAAAGTCACCCACGCTTTCTCCATTTACAGATAAGTGTTCTTAATGTTTTGTTATACCCATCATATATTTTTTCATATATATCATGCGTGCTGCTTGGTAGACTGAATTTTTTTAATGTAAAAATATATCGTGCATGAGATTGAGAGACAGCAGGGACCACAAACTCCCCAAACCTCAAAGCAGCTAATCTCATTGTTACTATCAGGCCTTGGCTTTATGCTTCTTTGCAGAACCCCATCCCTGGGGAATTTGACCATATCTGATAGGTTACAGGGGGGCTATGTCAGGCTCTCTGGTTTAAGATGACACAAAGAGATTTGTTTTTCTCTTTCTCCTGGACTGCTATACTCACCATGTACTTTTAAGAGAGAGAATCTAGAGAGAAAAAAGTTCCAAGAGCAAGTGTGAAAATCCAGAGAAGCCTTTGATTACTGCCTTTTTCTTTGGCCATACCCAAGACTTCACCCTCTAGCAGAATGGCCAGGGGACTGACCATCCTTCTCTCGTGTGAAAACTCTTTTCCACAAGAGTAGAGAGGACTCTTTGAACATATACCTCCCTTCACCTGAGGAGTCAACACGCGTCATTTGGGGGGAACGTTTTCTCAATCAATGAACCTTTGAAGGCTGGCTTTTCATGGAGCAGCACCCATTGTTTGGATGCACCACAGTTTAATCTGCTGTGTTGGGATGTTCATGTTTACTGTTTTTTTCTTTATAGATAAGGGTATGATAAATGTCTTTGTACACAAATCTTTAAAAATGTTTCCCCCATCATTTCAGAGAATGAGCAAACAATTTTGTTGCATTCTGACAACTGAAAACCATTTTTTTTCTTATATAAAGTGTTAAAAATGGAATATATCACTCTAAATGACCTAAACAGAATATTTCTGGTCTTGAAAATTCAAAATGAGTATAGTACATAGAGAACCAATGTTTGGGAACCTCTTGGTAGCAATTCTATACAAGTCTTTTACAGAGAGGATATTAACTACTGACTATTCAAAGTTGTTGGAAAAAAAGAAGCATTACAGTCAAACCGATAAATTATCAGTGACAATGAATACAATGATGGATACCAAATGAGAACAGATCAGTGACATTAGTATGTCAGTAAGAAAGACTCTGTGATCTATTTAAACTTTTCATAATCAGAAACGACTTGAAACATCTAGTTGCTTTGACTGCCTAAAAAGTACCAGCGATTAGAGAAATCTGTACTTCCTCTTTTTTGTGATCTTCCTTTGCTCCTTTTCAGAGCTCAGCATCATTCTTTGACACAAAGAAGGAGTTTAGAAACTCAAAGCCTTCATCCCTTCCCAAGTGAAATAGATACAGATTACACTTGGTGGAAAGAGGAAGGAGACTAAGCACCAGGGACAGAAAGGGAATGAGAAAAGGCATATACAGCTTTAGGGAGGAAGTTCCAACCAGCCACAAGCAGGACTGACGTACTTGGCGATGCAGCAGGAACCCTCCGTTTTCTATCTATCTGATGCTTTTGAATTCTGGTGTTGGAGAAGACTCTTGAGAGTCCCTTGGACTGCAAGGAGATCCAACCAGTCTATTCTGAAGGAGATCAACCCTGAGATTTCTTTGGAAGGAATGATGCTGAAGCTGAAGCTCCAGTACTTTGGCCACCTCATGCGAAGAGTTGACTCATTGGAAAAGACCCTGATGCTGGGAGGGATTGGGGGCAGGAGGAGAAGGGGACAACCGAGGGTGAGATGGCTGGATGGTGTCACTGACTCAATGGACGTGAGTCTGAGTGAACTCCGGGAGTTGGTGATGGACAGAGAGGCCTGGCGTGCTGCAATTCATGGGGTCGCAAAGAGTCGGACACGACTGAGCGACTGAACTGAACTGAACAGTTTATCTGCTTATCTAGCCAACTATCCATTCACCTACCATCCAAGCACATATCCCAAACAACTCAAAGTGGTTCACTTGCCAGATGTTAAGAAAATGTCTGGTGAGGGTTCATGAATACCAATCTTTCTCCTAGAGCATTGACCCTCACCAGTATTTTTGAATTAAGTTTGAGAATAATAACAATAGTTTCATGTAATCCTATTTTAAAAATAATTTATTTTTTAAAAACGGTCTTTCTAGTAGTCATGTACAAATGTAAGAGTTGGACCATGAAGAAGGCTGAGTGCTGAAGAACTGATGCTTCTGAACTACGGTGTTGGACAAGACTCTTGAGAGGCCCTTGGACTGCAAAGAGATCAAACCAGTCAATCTTAAAGGAAATCAATCCTGAATATTCATTGGAAGCACTGCTGCTGAAGCTGAAACTCCAATACTTTGCCTACCTGATGTGAAGAGCTGACTCACTGGATAAGATCCTGATGCTGGGGAAGATTGAGGGCAGGAGGAGAAGGGGATGACAGAGGATGAGATGGCTGGATGGCGTCGCCAATGTGATGGAAGTGAATTTGAGCAAGCTCCAGAAGACAGCAGAGGTCAGAGGAGATGGGCATGCTGCATGCCGTGGTGTCGCAAAGAGTTAGACATGACTTAGCAACTGAACAACAACATTTTTAAAAATACTATTTGAAGAGAAGAGGGTAAAAGATAGTGGAGAACACCTACTACATCCTCTAACACTATAAACAATTATCTTTGACTTCCGTACCTCAGATGTTCTCTTTTTCCAGCAGCTAAGATGCTAAACATTTTGCTCCTCTCTAGTTCACCTTAAGGGCCATGCATTGAAGAAGCATCGGGAGGGCAGGGTCTGGTGTAAAGCGCTGAATCTCTGGCATTGTTGCTTAAGGTGTTTGAGTCTTCAGACGCATCGTTCATTTCTCGTGCCCGATTTCCCCATCTTTAGAGTAAGATGTCTATGTCTCATCTTCCCTTAGGATGTACCCATCCTGAGTCACTTGCTAGTATCAGTAAATTGCCCCTCAATAAATGTCTGTTTAAAGAACTATCCTAATTTTTAAAGGCCAAATGTATAAAGAATTGACTGAACTAAGACAAGACGGTTTTTTTGGCATCAGGAATAACAAACAGGCAACATAGAGAGAGGTTTGGGAGGAAGCTAGAAGGTAGAGACAGTAGAACCTTGGAGAAGAAAAGTTCTGGCTCGGAGACTTCTCCAAGGGAGCTTTCCTCTGAGCTCTTCTCCCCATCACTGCAAGGCAGTCTGCCCCAAGCTCCTCCTCTGATCTCATTCCGAGGGCCTCATATCTATGGGAAACCAGTCAAAACACTGTCAAGCCGCAGTGTGAATGTCACCCTAGGGAAAAACTTTGGAATTAGTCTTGCCTTCTTCTTAAACAGGTGAGGCAAATTATACTCCCAAGAGCATGGTGTCAATGTCAAACAATCTCTCAGGGCTTTTGAGAGTGGGAGAGCAGACAAGGAGAAAGTTTCACATGTAGATATTGCTACAGCCAAATGCTGGAAATAGAAAGTACATATCCAAGTGTTTATTAGTACAGTTAAATCTCATCATAACAGACTCCACAGACGTGAAGTTTTCTTAAAATAAGCATTCCTTGCTAGCTCTTCTCTTCCTGCAGCTTTTCAATATTACACCCACAGTGCTATAGGGTCCTGTCTAAAAATACTGCAACATATGTTTATGTAAAAATACTGCTCCATGAGGATAATAAGGGAGGACTCCCTTGAAAGGCACCACGGGATAGTGGAAAGAGAGCTGGCTTCAAAACCGAGAGATTCTGGTTTCTACTTTTGATTCTACCTGTGATTGAGCCTGAAGATGTGACCACATCTTGCCTTTTTTATTCGTAAATAAGAATTTTTTGAACAACATTCAATCTAAAGCTCTTCTAGTTCTGCTGCCATAAGATAGCAAAGGTTCTTTACAGCACTGTTACATGAAGTCTTATTTATATTTTCTATTTTTTAAATTTCTTTCTTAAAATTATTAAATTCAAAAGTCATTTATTGGGGTCACCAAAAATAGCACTGGAGTAAACACATAAAAAATAAGCAAACACATCCATTTTTATAGTTCTTGAAATTATAAATTTAAATTTTAAATTGAAGAAGCCTTTCTTTCATTTAAATGGAAGACAAATCTAGGTCATGAAGATGCCTTCAACTATGAAAGGGTAGAGAGAACACTATGGGGACAAAGTTGCATTCAGTTCAGTTCAGTTGCTCAGTCGTGTCTGACTCTTTGCGACCCCATGAATCACAGCACGCCAGGCATCCCTGTCCATCACCAACTCCCGGAGTTCACTCAGACTCACGTCCATCGAGTCCATGATGCCATCCAGCCATCTCATCCTCGGTCGTCCCTTTCTCCTCCTGCCCCCAATCCCTCCCAGCATCAGGGTCTTTTCCAATGAGTCAACTCTTCGCATGAGGTGGCTAAAGTACTGGAGCTTCTGTTTGAGCAACATTCCTTCCAAAGAAATCCCAGGGTTGATCTCCTTCAAAATAGACTGGTTGGATCTCCTTGCAGCCCAAGGGACTCTCAAGAGTCTTCTCTAACACCACAGTTCAAAAGCATCAATTTTTGGGTGCTTAGCCTTCACAGTCCAACTCTCACATCCATACATGACCACAGGAAAAACCATAGCCTTGACTAGACGGACCTTAGTCGGCAAAGTAATGTCTCTGCTTTTCAATATACTGTCTAGGTTGGTCATAACTTTTCTTCCAAGGAGTAAGCGCCTTTTAATTTCGTGGCTGCAGTCACCATCTGCAGTGATTTTGGAGCCCCAAAAAACAAAGTCTGACACTGTTTCTACTGTTTCCCCATCTATTTCCCATGAAGTGATGGGACCAGATGCCATGATCTTTGTTTTCTGAATGTTGAGCTTTAAGCCAACTTTTTCACTCTCCTCTTTCACTTTCAACAAGAGGCTTTTTAGCTCCTCTTCACTTTCTGCCATAAGGGTGGTGTCATCTGCATATCTGAAGTTATTGATATTTCTCCCGGCAATCTTGATTCCAGCTTGTGTTTCTTCCAGTCCAGCGTTTCTCATGATGACTCTGGACTTTCCTGGTGGCTGAGAGGTTAAAGCATCTGCCTCCAACGCGGGAGACCCGTGTTCAATCCCTGGGTCGGGAAGATCCCCTGGAGAAGGAAATGGCAACCCACTCCAGTATTCTTGCTTGGAGAATCTCATGGACTGAGGAGCCTGGTGGGCTGCAGTCCATGGGGTCACAAAGAGTCGGACACGACTGAGTGACTTTACTTACTTACTTACTCTGCATATAAGTTAAATAAGCAGGGTGACAATAGACAGCCTTGACGTACTCCTTTTCCTATTTGGAACCAGTCTGTTGTTCTATGTCCAGTTCTAACTGTTGCTTCCTGACCTGCATACAGCTTTCTCAAGAGGCAGGTCAGGTGGTCTGGTATTCCCATCTCTTTCAGAATTTTCCACAGTTTACTGTGATCCACACAGTCAAAGGCTTTGACATAGTCAATAAAGCAGAAATAGATGTTTTTCTGGAACTCTCTTGCTTTTTCCATGATCCAGCGGATGTTGGCCATTTGATCTCTGGTTCCTCTGCCTTTTCTAAAACCAGCTAGAACATCAGGGAGTTCACGGTTCATGTATTGCTGAAGTCTGGCTTGGAGAATTTTGAGCATTACTTTACTAGCATGTGAAATGAGTGCAATTGTGCGGTAGTTTGAGCATTCTTTGGCATTGCCTTTCTTTGGGATTGGAATGAAAACTGACCTTTTCCAGTCCTGTGGAAATTTAAGGTAGATTAAATTTGTAGATTAAATGTGTAGATTTAAGGGTCTAGATCTGATAGAGTGCCTGATGAACTGTGGAATGAGGTTCGTGACATTGTACAGGAGACAGAGATCAAGACCATCCCCACGGAAAAGAAAGGCAAAAAAGCAAAATGGCTGTCTTGGGAGGCCTTGCAAATAGCTGTGAAAAGAAGAGAGGCAAAAAGCAAAGGAGAAAAGGAAAGATAGAAGCATCTGAACGCAGAGTTCCAAAGAATAGTGAGAAGAGATAAGAAAGCCTTCTTCAGCGTAGCGGAAAAGACAGAAGGGGAAAGACTAGAGATCTCTTCAAGAAAATTAGAGATACCAAGGGAACATTTCATGCAAAGATGGGCTCCATAAAGGACAGAAATGGTCTGGACCTAACAGAAGCAGAAGATATTAAGAAGAGGTGGCAAGAATACACGGAAGAACTGTACAAAAAAGATCTTCATGACCCAGATAATCATGATGATGTGATGACTAATCTAGAGCCAGACATCCTGGAATGTGAAATCAAGTGGGCCTTAGAAAGCATCACTACAAACAAAGCTAGTGGAGGTGATGGAATTCCAGTTGAGCTGTTTCAAATCTTGAAAGTTGGGTTAGAGAAGCTTTTTTCTAATTACCAATTTCTTAAAAGCTGGTAGTTCTCAGCAGGGGGCAGTTTTACCCCGGGGGACATCAGGCAAAGTCTGGAGACAGTTTTTGGTTCTCGAAACTGGTGAGAAGGATTGGCGTCTAGTGAGGAGAGGCCAGGGACGCTGCTAATCACCCTACAAGGCACAGAGCAGCCTCTATGACATAGAAGAGCCAGCCTGAAATGTCAACACCGCCAAGGCTGAAAACCCAGACATGACGCTCTCAAGACTGCTGACCATATTATGCTGAGCTTGAAATACCCAAGCTGACATTGAGAGCAGTTGCCTCACCACAAAATGGTTATTTTAGTTTTGCCTAGAGAGAAACCATCCTCTCAGATGAAATTCTCTAAAGGAGTTAGGCAAAAATATTACTTTTGTGAATATACACATTTATTCCTATACTCTGAGTTAAAATCCAGCAAACTCAGCTTTTTTGTGTTTCCTATATTGCTATTTCATATCTTGGTTTCTAAATATTCTTTCTCAATCTCAAGGAAAAAAAAGAAAAAGACAGCTAATATTAGTTAAAGTCATACTGAAAAATATGACAATCCAGGAAGCTAGTCAGATTTTCAGGCGTTCCTGAGGACTGTCAAATCAGAAAATATTAATGCAGAGCCAGGCTGTAGCTTCAAGTTCCCCCATATTCAAACTACTCATGTCTCTGTGGCTCATAGACTTCTACGTTGGGCGTCAGTCTTCTCTATCTCTCAAATAAACACTGACTTTTGGGCTTCCCATGTGGTGAAAGTGGTGAAGGGCTCGTCTGCCAAAGCAGGAGACATAAAAGACACGGATTCCACCCCTGGGTCAGGAAAATCCGCTGGAGGAGGGCACAGCAACCCACTCCAATATTCTTGTCTGGAGAATGCCATGGACAGAGGAGCCTGGAGGGCTACGGTCCCACGGGGTCACAAAGAGTCGGACACGACTAAAGCAAACTAGCATGCAGCTGACAGTTACAAAGGAGAAAATGATTAGTCAGTGATTGAAAAGGAGTTTCAGAGACTCCATTGACCAGAAATCAGGTGAGCACCTACTGGCGAGGGACAGGGAGACCTGGCATTCTGCAGTCCGAAGGGTCACAAAGCGTCGGACACGACTGGGCAACTGAACAACGAACGACAATGCATGTGAGCCAGTTTCTTATCAAATGCAGTCTATTCCCTCACCCTCTTGACTTTTAGCTGGCCTTGGATTTCCTTGACTGTTAAAATACAGTAGAAATGATGTTATGCCAGGTTGAGGCCAAATAGTTAGGAAGACTGATGTTTTCTGCCTTCTCCCTCTTAGAACCAGGCCCCGTGCTCTGAGATGCCCAAGCAACTACACAGACAAGTCCATCTGAACAAGAATCAAGGCTTTTAGACAACAGTCCTTGTTGACCTGCCAGCTGATAGCAAGAAGCAATTTGCTCATCCTGTGAGTAAGCCAGCTTATAAATGAATCTGTCAGCCTCACTTGGGCCAACTGATACCACACAGAACAGAAGCAAATGGACCACACATAATCCTGGCCAATTACAAATTCATGAGCTAATAATTGTTTTGTTTTATTTTTACTTTTTTGAATTTTACTGAAGTATAATTTTCAAAAATTGCATATATTTATGGATGTTTTAATATATATATACATTGTGAAATGATTACCATAATCAAGATAGTTAACACATCATCACCTTATTAGTTATGTGTTTTCCCTCTTCCCTTTTGTGAGAACAATAAAGATCTACTCTGCTGGAGAAAAACAAAAAAATCCATTTAAAATGATGCTCCCTCTCAAAAAAAAAAAAAAAAAAATCCTAGGAATAAACTTAACCAAGGAGGTCAAAGACCTATATGCTGAAAACAAGAAAACACTGATAAAGGAAGGTTAAGATGATGTGAAGAGATGGAAAGTTACTCTATACTCTTGGACAGGAAGAATTAATCTTGTTAAAATGGCCACACTACCCAAAGCAGCCTACAAATGTAATGTTATCCCTATCAAAATGTCCATGGCATCATTCATAGAACTAGAACAAATAATCTTAAAATTTATATGTAACCACAGAAGATCTAGAATTGCCAAAGCAATCCTGAGGAAAAGGAACAAAGTTGGAGGAATAACCCTTCTGGATGTCAGAGTATCCTACAAAGCTACAGTAGTCAGAACAGTCCAGTACTGGCACAAAAAGAGACACACAGATCAGTGGAACAGGGTGGGGAGCCCCGATATAAACCTACACACCCACAGCCGGTTAATCTAAGACAAAGGGAGCAGGAACATATGGTAGAGAAATCACAGCCTCTGTAGGAAGTGGTGCTGGGAAAGCTGGGCGGTAAATCAATGAAATCAGAATACTCACTCAAACCATATATAAAAACAAACTCAAAGAGGCTTAAAGACTTAAATATATAAGACATTACACCATAAAACTTCTAGAAGAGTACATAGGCAAGCATTCTCAGATGTAAATTATAGCAATATTTTTAGATAAGTCTCCCAAAGCCAAAGAAATAAAAGCAAAAAATGAACAAATGGGACCTAATCACACTTAAAAGCTTTTACTCAGCAAAGGAAACCTACAAAATGAACAAAAAGCCTATGGAATGGGAGAAAATACTTCCAGATGATGCGACCAACAAGGAGTTAATATCCAAAATATACAAACAGTTCAAACAGCTCAAAATAAAAAGCGACCTAATAAAACAAATGGGCAGAAGGCTACATCGACATTTCTCCAAAGAAGACATCCAGGCGGCCAGTGGGAACATGAAAAAGTGCTCAGCATCACTAATGAGAGAAATGCAGATCAGAACCACAGTGAGGCGTCTCCTCATACCTGTGAAAATGAGCATGATCATAAAGTCTACAAGTAATAAACGCAGGAGAGGGTGGGAGAAAATGGAGCCTTCCAACACCGTTGGCAGGAATGTACATTGGTGCAGCCACTAGACAAAACAGTATGGCGGGTCCTCAAAGACTAAGAGCAGAGCTGCCGTGTGACCCAACAGCGCCATCAGGCCTTGGCACCTGCTTGGCCTCGGTGAAAAGCTAGGTGAAAACACTACAGTTTGCAGACTAATTCAAACAGATGCATGCATCCCAATGATAGCAGCAGCACTATTCACAGCAGCCAAGACCTAGAGACACCCAAATGCTCATCCAAAGAAGGGTATGTACAGTGGAATGGTATTCAGCTATAAAAAGGAATGGAATATTGTCATTTGCAGCAGCATGAATGCTCATAGAGAACATTTGCTTTCTTGCTGTTGTTACTTGAGTACCTTATATATTTTGCATATTAACCACTTATTAGCTACACAGTTTGCAAATATTTTCTATTGTGCTTTTAAACAGCCAAGTTTTGGAATAGGTTTTATACAGTAATCAAGTACCAAAACATATATAGAAGTTTGATTTAAAAAATAAATTCCAATTAATGGCCCTTGGAAGGCAATGGCACCCCACTCCTGTACTCTTGCCTGGAAAATCCCATGGACAGAGGAGCCTGGTGGGCTGCAGTCCATGGGGTCGCAAAGAGTTGGACATGACTGAGCAACTTCACTTTGACTTTTCACTTTCATGCATTGGAGAAGGAAATGGCAACCTATTCCAATATTCTTGCCTAGAGAATCCCAGGGATGGGGAAGCCTGGTGGGCTGCTGTCTCTGGGGTCGCACAGAGTCAGACACGACTGAAGCAACTTAGCAGCAGCAGCAGCAGCATCATATAAAGTATGATTTATTTCTGTGAATAGTAGATGTCCTACAATTTACTGTCCTTCTTAGAAACTGGACTGTCTGGGAGCTTTGAGATATTCAAATATACAAACAAAACCAACCTTACTTTCTATTGATAAGTACACGGTTCTACTATGAAGCACATACGTGTAGTGGGAGTGTTCTGGAACCAAAATGGTCCACACTAGGTCCTTTTTGTGCTGGAACAGGCGAAACAAGGCCACGGCACTGTGTGAGTCAGGAAGGAGTCCTTTACCTTTACCGCGACCCTCACTTTCCTTAGGCAGGAATAACACTGAATCAACCTCCTGTCGAAATGCACAGCTAGAAAACAGTTGGTGTTGGACGTAACATTAAACCACTTGAATTTCTCTTGGTAAAAGTACTCATCACTGCTATTATCTCTTGTCTTTTAATTTCATGCTCACCATCCCTAAGCTAGTAAGCGTTTAATCAAATGTCTTCAAATATCAGTCAATGCCTTATATGTTACGTACAACTTAAGGACCTTATGTTAGGGTGAAAGCACCAAGAAATTTTGGAAGATGTTTCTTTTTCTTGCTTTGTAAGAACATTCAGAACATTAATAATTTTTACAAAGTCGAGCTGGCTGTCCTGATGTCCTTTAAAGTAGGACTTAAACTGATAAAGGCTAACTTTATCAGGAACTACAATCAACTCTGACTGCTACAGATCTGACGACTCTAATTTCTATCAAATGCAATAGCAAGTGTAGAGACCGGAGGTCACAGACTAGAGCTCTATTTATCTGTATCTGAAACTCATACACTTCAGAGAATATAAAATATTCCACAAGAATATCTAGAGCAGACTTTTAATATAAACATGGAAATTGCATCTATTTTTTGAATCACAGCTTCTTGAATATGGAAAGGCACAGGGAAATTTAAAAAGTAGCTGGCTTATGTCAGGAAAAGGCATTCTATTCACTTTTAATGGCGATGGCTGAAACCACCAAAGTGCTGAGCAGCAAGTATTTCTGTTGATTCCTTTGCGGCCTCTGGTGACTGGGAAGTTATTTGAACAAATGAAACAGAAGAGTTTCAATTCCACCCAGCTGAAGGAAGGCATCCACCAGACTTTCATTTCAGGGACAAGAACTTGATGTCACATAACGCTTTGTGAAGTATGGTTGCTACAAGAAGTGGAGTAGTTTGAAGGAAAATGCAGGGCAGTTTAGAGAGAAATTATCAGAATGCGTCATTGGCAGAGTTTGGACGGATGAAAATCTCTGCTAAACCAGCCAGCTTGGACGGGGGGCTGGCACCTCCCCCCACAGGAACTGATCTCACTCCAGTGCCTGCCGTAGATCTGCTGTGTGCAGGTCACTGGGATGCATTTCCTCCGCCAATAAGATGACCACTCCACGGCAGTGTGGAAATCAAAATCGTGCACATTGTAAGTAATTAGAGTAAATATTGTATCTATTCAGCGCTCAGCAGAGCAGTTAACCTGTGACAATACGCACGTGCACACTTACATATCTGCACATCTTGGGAGAAAACCAATTTCTCACAGTTTTTTTTTGTTTGTTTTTTATTGTAGTAAGAGCATTTAACACGAGATCTACTCTTTCACCATAACAGTACGGTATTTTAAACTATAAGTTGATTGTATTTCTAAAGAAAAAAGGAAAACTTGCTGGGCTGGTGTACAGCCGGCACGAGGCGTGACCTTGGAGGATTGTGACACTGGGGCAGAAAGAGCTCCGAGCTCCAGGGGGAGTGAGTGACCACAGACGCACTCAGCACTCAGCACTCGCTCAGCAGGCAGGACTCGGGGAGTCTCAGGCCCCGCCCTGCCGCCTGAACGGCTGTGTTCTCTTCTCTGAGCCATTGTCTCCTGTAAAAGAAGCGCCTCACTCCGCAAGAAAAACGGCTCATTTTATGTGCTTTCCATAGATTCGTTATGTGTACATCGCGGGAATGTATTTAATCAACCGATAGGGTTCTTTGATGATTAAATGAGAAGACATACACGTGAAAAATATTAACATATAAATATTTACAGTCTCACCCCCTCCATACCCATCAAAGACACTGTATGAGTGGAGACAGGTTAGGTTTGGGGTGATAAAAAAAAAAAAACACCTCCAACTCTCACACAGCCCCTTCATGAAGATCTCTGCAGACAAGTTTCTGAGGAGCAGTCCCCCAGGGTCAGCTTAGCATTTCAGCTCCTTTGATTTTACAACACCTTTCTGTAAACACTTGCTTCCACAACACCCAGCAGGACAACAGAAGGCTAGAGTGTCAGGCAACAGTGGTGGTGGGAAGATGGAGGTGGGGTTGGAGGGATGTGTGTGCCACCCAAAAAACGCTAAAGACTGCCCCCAGTGACCAGAAGCTGAAGCAGGAAGGAAGGACACCCTGTAAAGCCTTCAGCAGGAACACGGCTCTGCTAACAGACTCATCCCAGACTTGTGCCCTGTGCAACTGTGAGAGAATAAATGCTGTTGTTGCAAGTCACCCAGTTCGTGGCGAATGCGTTCCGTCAGCTTTAAGAAACTCATAGATTTGAAAGCCAGTGTCTCTGGCAACCTCTCAATCTTTCCCTCTTTCTGTCAAGATGGCTGTCACACCTCCAAGCATCATGTCTATGTCTCATAAAAACTAATAGAGAAAGAATGTTGCAAGTGCCATTTGTCCCTTTAATTGAGAAAGCTCTCCATGAACTGACCCTCTCTAGCAGGCTTTCCTTATTTCTTCCTTAGCTGGGTCACTAATAATGAGGTGTACCTAGTTCAACCAAACCCCAAGAAAGCGAAGGACGCACTCCCTATGACTGGCTTAGCTCTAGCAAGTCTTCCTGCTTGGTAACAGCATAATGCTTTCCCAAACAACGTCTGTGTGCTTCAAAGCAGGAGAGCAGAGGATAATGAATATTGAGTAGGAATAAAGTGCCATCCAAATCAGTGTTAGCTGTTCAGTTCAGTTCAGTTCAGTCATTGAGTCGTGTCTGACTCTTTGCAACCCCATGAATCACAGTACGCCAGGCCTCCCTGTCCATCACCAACTCCTGGAGTTTACTAAAACTCATGTCCATCGGTCAGTGATGCCATCCAGTCATCTCATCCTCTGTCGTCCCCTTCTCCTCCTGCCCCCAATCCCTCCCAGCATCAAAGTCTTTTCCAATGAGTCAACTCTTTGCATGAGGTGGCCAAAGTACTGGAGTTTCAGCTTTAGCAACAGTCCTTCCAAAGAAATCCTGGGACTGATCTCCTTTAGAAGGGACTGGTTGGATCTCCTTGCAGTTCAAGGGACTCTCAAGAGTCTTCTTCAATCCCACAGTTCAAAAGCATCAATTCTTCAGCTGTTACACTATCTCAAAATGGTGGCTCTTAAGTAAGATATTAGAAGATTTTGGGGTTCAGGACTTCCCAAGTAGCAAACCAGAGTTTCTGAGTGTGCCACACACAGGCTGTATTGTGCTCCCAGAGACCGAGGCTGATTACCTCTAACATCCAACAGTTCATCTCACTACCCTGGTGGTAGATTTAAGGATGACCACATTTTGTGTGTGGAGTTATGTAGGGTTAGGGTTATTGCTAGAGGATGGTGGCAGGAACTTCATCTAAACTCTGGGGAAAAGCAAAATGCAATCTAGAGAACAAATGATGAAGAAAAGCAAAATGGAAGAGTCAGGACACAGAAGGAATAGAGTCGCCTGAGCCCCCACGCCTCCTGTGGTGTGCGTGCACACTCCCGTGAGCCCTGCCTCCAGCTACCCTAAGGCCTGCGCCTCCTCCTTCCACCTCAACCCTGGGCCTGACCTTGTCATTTGCTTTGGTCCCTGGGACATCGAAAACAGGATGCAAGCTGAGGCTGGTGTAGCGGTTGGGAACTGAGACTCATATTCTGGGAATATTGTCAGCATCTTGTAAAGAAACTTTAGCGGGCAGCACATAACTCAGCCGGGAGCCAGCCCTGATCTTCAGATTCATGAGTGAGACCATTTCAGACCAGCAGACATGGGGAGCAGAACGACTCGCCTGAACCAGCCCAGCCTGCAGAGTTGTGACCAAGCATTTGGCTACTGTTTCAGGAGACAAGGCGCCTATGAGACAGCATAGAGAACAGACGCGGCTCTCCACGCTGGTCTGCCATTTTCTCTTCCATCTTGCCATCTTGGCCTGAGGTCTTCTCTCTCTTCCTTGAATACACAGGCTTATTTCTGCCTCAGGCCCTTTGATGGGGTTCTGGCTCCACCCGGGAAGCTTCGGTTGCTGCCTGCCTCACATGCTCAAGACTCGGATCAACCACGACCTCCTCAAGGAGGCCTCTGATCACCACCGCGTCTAACAGACCACTCCAGTCCCTGTGCGTCCCGTCGCCATTTCTTTTTTCTACTTTTTCTTGAGTTTTTTTAAAAATATAGGATGTATTTCTTGGATCGTGAGGCTATTTTCCATCTCCTCCATAAGAATGCAAACTCCAGGAGGACAGAAACCATGCCTGCTCTGTTAATAGTTCTATCACCTGCAGCTAGAACAGTGTGGCGTATGGTAGACACCTCAGGAATGTCTTTTGAATGCACTGAAAAATGAAATTTATCAAGTGTGGACTTGGGTAGGACTAGAGGGAAGCAGAGGGATCTCCCCCCACCCCCGCCGCCGCCCTGGTGGCTCAGTGGTAACGAGCCTGCCTGCCAGTGTGCCAGGGCAGGAGACCCAGGTTCCATCCCTGGGTTGGGAAGACCCCCTGGAGGAGGAAATGGCTACCAACTCCAGAATCCTGGCCTGGAGAACCCCATGGACAGAGGAGCCTGGCGGGCCACAGCCCATGGGGTCGCAGTGAATCGGCTGTGACTTGGCAACTAAGCAGCTGCAGTAACCCTTGTGGCTTGAGCGTCTGGGGACTCACAGCAGTCAGCACAGCTTTCCCTTCCTTTCCGGTCGGGGACAGCCGATTACTACAGAGAGAAGGGGTTGAAGGGCAAACAGGGAGACGGGAGACCATGAACCCTTAAAAACAACAGAAAAGCGTGAAGAAAGCGTGTGTGACACACACACACATTTTGATTCTACCAAGTATATATGCACATACATTTGTGTCTGTCCTCACCACTGACCTTATGCTCACAGCTCACAGCACCTGGAACCGCTCAGTGTAGGAACAAAGAAATCTGCATAGCATTCATGTTGACCAGCACTAATGGCGTGCATGTGTCTGTTAGAGGAAGCGTGGAGACTTAAAAAGACAGAGCAATTGCAACGGATCAACTCAAGTGAATCTCACCTTTCCTGACTTACTGGTTGAAGACGACATGCGCTGTGGTTTGGTTCATATGAGGTCTCCTCTGAAGACAAGAGATGCTGTTGTCAAACATACCAGCCTGCTCTGCAAGAGCAGAGACTAATTTATGCCTGGCATCTAGCATAGCACACACATACTAAAAACACACCAGGGAAAAGACCACGCATCATGAGCTCAGCCCAGTTGCCAGTGCGTGAACCTGTTCGCAAACTGCGGCCTGTCATGCCACAAAAGTGAGATGATTCCAAGCATCAGCTTGAGCAGAGGAGACTGTTATGCATTCACAGTGTGACTTAAGGATGTGACAGAATTGTTACAGGATTCACGTCTAAGGACATGGACTCTTAAATTCAACGGGGAGGAAAAGGGAGCAGTTTCAGGAAGAGATAAGCGAAATGTTTGACATGTTATCAAGGTTGGAAGCAACATTTCTCTAGCAAAGTATGCTGCTGCTGCTGCTAAGTCGCTTCAGTCGTGTCTGACTCTGTGGGTGATGAAATATGTAATCTCCTTTAGAAAGGATTCCAACATAGTTAAATTTGAAAAAACATTTTTGATGTTCAGAATTTCAGTTATCTTAAGCTGAGTAAATTAAACATCATTGTGACTTGTCATAGATTTTTAAATGGACAAAGGACAAAATGAAGCACACTCCAGACCCTTTGCTATAAGATGACAGATTTCACTGAAACCAGCGCGGGTGGCTTCACACACTCCCTCACTCTCCCTGTGTGGCCGCCTGCTCCCCGCCCTTCCCGACGCACACTCTGCTCTCTCTGGCTCCATGACTGTGTCCCTTCTATTCCCTCTCTCACCGTCCAGCAAGCCGCTACGCTTGGCAGGCTCACTTTCCTTCTCTTCTGAGTTTCACCTTATTTTGTTTTTAAGCAATGGTAATAACTCTCATGTACTGAACACTTGCTAGTTGCTCAGAATTTTGCCTTCAGTGGCACATTCGCGTTCATTAACAACAGCATAAGGCGGACACTCTATTACAGGCAGGTCACATACAAGAACTTTAAGGCTAGAAAGAATGCACTAATTTGCTTAAAATGAAACAGCTACTTAACAGCAGAACCAAAATTTGAACCTGACTTCGTGAAGTTTCCAGTCTCCTGGTCCTCACCACGCTGCTTTAACGGCACGCCTCTTGCCACATTATGACAGTGATTTAAATCAAACCAAGGCACAGTCACGGCGCGTGTAAGTGCAAGGCATCACTCTAGACGTCAGGGGCCAAGCAGGGACGCAGGAGCAACTCCCGCTGTGCTGGAGAGGATTCTGTCAGGAGACACGCTGCACCCATTACTTTACCAGAGAGAGTGTCATGTGAAGAAGGCATGGAAGAGCATCTAGCTCTTGAAGAACTGCACGATCGTAATGGAATAAACGTCCAACTCTCACGAATGTAGTAGGATGCACATTCGGCCCCCAAAACTGAAGGATCAGAGGAAAAAGTTTAGAACTTCTGAAACTTAGACTTTGAAGGTGGGGACCCACAGATTCACCCCTCAGACCTTTGAGGAGGAGTCAGCCAGCAGGGGCTGGGGTCTCACTCAGAAAGGCTTCGTGACGCTGGGGGCAGACGCTGCAGAGGGAAGCCGGGCTGGCAGGAGCCGGGTCTCAGGGGACACAGCGTCCCTGGCTCTGGGAAACTGCAGGTGCAAAATCGAGTGCTCCTTTGAGAATGACCCGCCACGCTGATGTGACAGGTGCTCCTGGGGGACATGACAAGGACGTGAAGCCAGCGGGAGGCAGGTGTGCCTTCCTCCTCTGCCAGCTTCCTGTCTGCCTCCACTTTCCCTCCTGGCAGAGCCGGCAGAGAGCTGCTGGGAGCAGCAGGCATGTGGCTGGCGAGTCGCAGCAAAAAGTAGAGGTACCTTATATTTAACTCAAAGTGTGTATTTAACCTGCTCTGAGCCCTGCCACAGGCAGGCCTCTCCCCTCCCCTTGGGTTTTGCTATGGGTGCTGGGGCAGGCTTGCACCGGTTTCTCTTGAGAAGCCCATGTTCTCCTTCTTCCCTCTGAGATAACAATCATCATTCCTTCAAAGAACTTACAGCTTTGCAAAAGGGGCAGAAACAGCCTCTGACTTCTGCTCTGGGGTCTTCAAAGACATTCTAAAGTGAGAAAATACTAAGAGGCTGTCTACCTGATGGGAAAAAACCCTGGAAAAATCAAACAAAAATTATTTAGCATACTGTCCTGTGCAGTTCAGTTCAGTTTAGTCGCTCAGTCGTGTCCGACTCTTTGTGACCCCATGAATCGCAGCACGCCAGGCCTCCCTGTCCATCACCATCTCCCGGAGTTCACTCAGACTCATGTCCATGGCGTCCGTGATGCCATCCAGCCATCTCATCCTTGGTTGTCCCCTTCTCCTCCTGCCCCCAATCCCTCCCAGCATCAGGGTCTTTTCCAATGAGTCAACTCTTCGCATGAGGTGGCCAAAGTACTGGAGCTTCAGTTTTAGCATCATTCCTTCCAAAGAAATCCCAGGGCTGATCTCCTTCACAATGGACTGGTTGAATCTCCTTGTAGTNCCCTCCTGCCCCCAATCCCTCCCAGCATCAGGGTCTTTTCCAATGAGTCAACTCTTCGCATGAGGTGGCCAAAGTACTGGAGCTTCAGTTTTAGCATCATTCCTTCCAAAGAAATCCCAGGGCTGATCTCCTTCACAATGGACTGGTTGAATCTCCTTGTAGTCCAAGGGACTCTCAAGAGTCTTCTCCAACACCACACTTCAAAAGCATCAATTCTTCTGCGCTCAGCCTTCTTCACAGTCCAACTCTCACATCCATACATGACCACAGGAAAAACCATAGCCTTGACTAGACGGACCTTAGTTAGCAAAGTAATGTCTCTGCTTTTGAATATGCTGTCTAGGTCAGTCATAAATTACACATATACAATGCCTATGGGTCCAGAACAACAGCAATATTCAAAGAGACAAAACCGGAAAATGGCAAATGTGCCTGCTTTAAAGCGTGTGACCTACTTTTCCTACTGAGTTGTCCTGAGTATATCAGCCTTGAGTGACAGATGCCGAATCTAGAATATTCCTCCTGCTGTGCTATGTAAGAAGAGCATGTGATAAAATGCTTTTCATGATCTAAGTTCCATTGATATGGTTTACCTGGCCAACTGTGAATTTGCTGCAGGTTTTTTTGGTTGTAATCATCATTACTATCTTCAACACGTGGACACCACGGTTTCACTGGGGACGTTCCTTTACGACAGTGTTATCGGCATCCATGAAAACGTTTCCAACTCCCTGCTGTTTTCCTCAAAGTGGAACAGAGGTGGCCTGAAACTCAACTTGCTAATTTCCAGGTCCTTGGAGATAATGAACATGTTATTTGATTTATAAATTGAATGTAACCTGCCAACATGACTCGCGCTCTGGAGATGCTGGTTGCATTCTAGAGCAGGCCAGAGTCAGAGTGTTGCCTCAAGAGCCTCTCCTTAGGGGGGCCTTGTGAGAGCAGGCTGGTGATCTGCAGAACAGCACCAGTGACGCCTGTTCCGGGCGGGTGTGAGGGCTTGCAGCGCCCTGTGAATGCTGAGAAATCACTTTCCGAGGAACTTCCCGCGGCTCCAGGAGTCTGATGCTTCCGTCTCGAGTGCAGAACGAGAAGAGATGTTAAAGTGTCTGCCTTGGGTTTGCTTCCTGCCAGAGACGACTTATGTTGCACCCCAAAGATACCCAGGAGTAAGAAGATGAATAAGAAGGTACCCCCCACAGTGCTGGGGATTGGGAGCAGACGGCACCGTCAGAAATAAAGCCACAGTCAAGATGCCTCAGGCCCTTTGTTAGCACATTGCAAACAAGGGTGAGAGCAGAGTCTGAAGAGGTGGTACTTGGCTACACAATTTTCAAATTTTGAAACTTCTCCCCTCAGAATCGTGATGAACTCTAAAACAGAAAGGAGGGTATGTGATCCGCCTCTGCCCATTTCATCTCTCACATACACGACATGAAGAGACACTTCCCGAAAATGGGTTCTCATGAAACAATATACCCATGAAAATGATTTTGTTTGGTTTATCCTGACATAACAGGACATATAACCATTCAAAACACCAGCCTACTGCTTCAGTGTGTACATGCAGTTCAAAAGGAAATGGATGGTGCTCTAAGACTGCTCAGACGATTATGCACAGATTTTACAACAGTTAGCCCCTTGATCTTGTGATCAAGTGCGTGCCGATAGCCAGCCCTGAGCCCCCTTCACATCCTTTCTTTCTTCCAATAGAAGAACAGTGCTCCTTGTAACAAGGCTTCCTCTTCCTACCGCCCCTCAGTGGCACCGAGGAAAAACAGCAAATTAAAGTCTGTGCCCATGAATCACTAAGATTCTTCCAACCTTGCCGAGGCACAGTGATTTATGTGACGGGAGCAATCGCCTTTCGCAGCCTGTCTCACCCTGCGCACTCTCTGCTCAGTAAGACGTGTCTGTCCCTCATCCTCCATGTTAGCTGGCCGCTAAAGGTCACAAAGGCTAAACCCACACATAATGACATCCAGTAACATTTCTCTTGCCAGGAGACTCCTAGCGGACTTTAATGTGATGCATTTGGTAATGCAGAGTAGCATGTCTCTGAGCATTTATGACACTCCTGCGCACAGACCCAAATCGTTTATGTTTGCTCTGAAGAATAAAGCTATTCTGAACTGAGAGGCAAATGAAGGTGGTAATGACCATCACCACCAGGCTGGTGTGGATTTTGCTGCTGTTTCCGTTTGGCAAGAAATTTCAGAAGCAATTGCCCAACTGATGACTTAAACCAAGAGCTAAATCCTATGTGCAGATAAAAAATGTGCATTCCCATGGAAGTGGATATTACCTTACATAAAATTCTAAATTGAATTCTCCAGAGCTATTAGTCGAGGTGTTCATTAACCTGTTGGAGCTCAGCAATCCTGAGGAGTGGAAGTCTGTTGCAGTCATCCCGCTGGCACTGGGAATAACTTAAGAACGGTGTTGGAGTTCTCACCCACAGCACCAAGAGAAAAGAGAGGAGTTGTCTTCCTGCTGTTGTGGCTTTCCCCCCCTTCTGAACCCAGTAATTCCTCCTGCTCTCTCCATAGATGCGATCCAGCATCTTTAGAGAGGCCGAGCCCTGGTGGCTGAGTTCTCAAAAGACTCAACAAGCTGTCATCACCGTTGTGCAGTATGCTATTTGCAATCCCATAACAGCGTAATGTAAGTGGAGAACCATCTTCTCTCCTTCACAGGACCACAGTTCTGGAAACATGAAAAACCACCCATTTCCTTTCCCAAAGAGGGCCCTTTAATAGTAAAATGAAAAGACCCCATCCCTCCCCTGCTCGGTGGTCCCCACGCCTACCTAATTTAATGACAGTATAAAGCCCTGGTTGTTGCACGCCGCAGAGGATACGTTAAACTGTGGCCCTGGGTGAGAAATAACTAGACATCAAAGGTCTCTCGAGAAACACGTGTTCATTAGGCAGGAAAATGGCACAAGAGGCAAGCTCAAGTTTGCCCTCGAAAGAGACACACAGAGTCGAGATTCTGAGGCCACCCTGGATCCTAGAACCCAAGGGAAACCTGTATTTGATCATGCTGCTTTGGTGTGAAGAGGCTGTTTATGGAATCGCATCACATTTAGCCTGAATCGAAGGGTGTGGTCCCCACTGAGTGCGTGCATGCTCAGCCACGTCTGCCTCTTTGCAACCCCATGGACTGTAGCCCGCCAGGCTCCTCTGTTCACGGAATTTTCCAGGTGAAAATACTGGAGTGGGCTGCCATTTTCCTCCTCCCGGGGGTCTTCCCCACCCAGGGATCAAGCCGCTGTCTCCTGCGTCTCCTACACTGGCAGGCAGACTCTTCACCATGGAGTTACCTGGGAAGCCACTTGGTCTCCACTGCAGGCTCATACTCAAGGTCCAGCTCAGTCACGGCCCCTGAGGAGAAATGATGCTATCTGCAACTCTGAGTCCTGCCGGAAGGAAATGGGTTGCAGCCAGCCTTCCTCTGAGGAGAAAAAGCAGCCATTTAAAGAATTCTGAACCTCTCAATGGTCTATGAAATAAGGCATAGTGAGATGAATGAATTTTCTGTTTCCTCAACTTGGTTTAGAGGAGGGAGCTAGACTCAGAGCCAAGGATCCTAGTTGTCATTTCCATTTATACTTCTGGCTCATTAAAACCTCTAACTCGTTTTCCTTGTCTTGGCTTCCATTTATTAAATTCTAAAATGTGTCTTGCTGAAGTTGTTCCCAAGTTACTTAGACCTTCTGAAAGGCCTATATAGCCCATTATTAAGCCCCTAAATAGTAAGGATTAAACTCAAATATAAAGCTGGTATTTGGACATCTAATAACAATGTATGAAATATAAAATTTTAAAAAGATTTGTGTAGGACCTAAGATTAGTACAAATTAGTATAAATAGAAATCTATTATATTTAAATGATTAAAGACATCATTCAAGATGCTCCTACTCTTACTTTTTCTGCACTTGATGACATATTCTCAGAGAAATCTCAGTATGTCTCACTGTGAGTATATATGTTTTCTTTTCCCTTATATTTCTTCTGATTTTTGCTTTATGTATCTTCATTGCTTTGTTGTTGTATGTCTAATGGTTTATGATGTTTATCTTCTTTGTCAGTTGTACCTTTTATCATTAAAAATATTCCTCTTTGTTTCATTTAAAAAAGAATAAAACTGGCGTTTTCCCTAAGTTGGCACTCTGCCCCCAGGTCTCCCTTCGTCTCGTGGTTCACGTAGGCATTGCCGCAGAAGAATCTGGATANCAAGGAGGCCTGGCGTGCTGCGATTCATGGGGTCGCAAAGAGTCAGACACGACTGAGTGACTGAACTGAACTGAACTGATGGTGGCTCATCTGGTAAAGAATTCACCTGCAATGTGGGAGACCTGGGTTTGATCCCTGGGTTGGGAAGATCCCCTGAAGAAGGAAGCAGCTACCCTGAATACTCCAGTATTCTCTCCTGGAGAAATCTATGGGCAGTATAGTCTATGGGTTTACAAAGAGTTGGACATAACTGAGTGACTTTCACTTCACTAAACCAGCTTTACAACAAATGCTAAAGGAATTTCTAGACAGGAAACACAAGAGAAAGAAAAGGCCTACAAAAACAAACCCTAAACGATAAAGTAAATGGTAATAGAATCATACATACCAATAATTATCTTAAATGTAAGTGGATTAACTGCTCCAACACAAAGATACAAATTGTCTGAATGGATAAAAAACCAAGAACCTTATATATGCTGTCTACAAGAGACCTACCTCAGATCTATGGACACATACAGACTGAAAGTGAGGGGCTGGAAAAAATATTGCATGCAATTGGAAATCAAAATATAGAGAGAGTAGCAATACTCATATCAGAAAAAAATAGACTTTAAAATAAGGACCATTACAAGAGACAAGGTAGCACACTACATAATGGTGAATCCAAGATGAATATATAACAATTTAAAATATATATGCAGCCAACAAAGGAGCACCTCAAGGCAAATGCTAGCAGCTATTAAAGGGGAAATCAACAGTAAGACAATAATAGTGGGGGACATTAAACCCCCACATGCACCAATGGATAGATCATCCAGAGAGAAAATTAATAAGGAAACACAAGCTTTAAATGACACATTGGAAAAGTTGAGCCTAATTGCTATCTACAGGGCATTTCATCCAAAAACAGTAGATTTCATTTGTTTCTCAAGTGTACATGGAACATTCTCCAGGGAAGATAATATCTGGAGTCATAAATCAAGCCTTGGTAAATTTTTAAAAGTTTCAGTCATTTCAAGCATCTTTTCTCATAACAGTGCTATAAGATTAGATAGGCGTGCTGCGATTCATGGGGTCACAAAGAGTCGGACATGACTGAGCAAATGAACTGAACTGAAGATTAGATATCAACTACAGGAAAAAAGAAAATATAAAAACACAAACACGTGGAACCTAAACAATATGATTCTAAATAATGAAGAGGACACTGAAGAAATTAAAAAGGAAATTTAAAAATATCTAGAAACAAGTGACAAAGGAAAAATGACAACTTGAAACATTTTAAAAGTTTCAGTCATTTCAAGCATCTTTTCTCATAACAGTGCTATAAGATTAGATAGGCGTGCTGCGATTCATGGGGTCACAAAGAGTCGGACATGACTGAGCAAATGAACTGAACTGAAGATTAGATATCAACTACAGGAAAAAAGAAAATATAAAAACACAAACACGTGGAACCTAAACAATATGATTCTAAATAATGAAGAGGACACTGAAGAAATTAAAAAGGAAATTTAAAAATATCTAGAAACAAGTGACAAAGGAAAAATGACAACTTGAAACCTATAAGATCAGTAAGACCAATGCTGAGAAATTTATAGCAATACAATCTTACCTCAGGAAATAAGAAAAATCTTAAACAACCTAACATTATACCTAAAGAACTAGGAAAAGGAGAACAAAAAATTCCAAAGTTAGTATAAGGAAAGAAATGATAAAGATCAGGGCAGAAGTAAGTAAGAAAGAAAGAAAGAGAAAAATAGCAAAGATCAATAAAACTAAAAGTTGGCTCTTTCAGAAAATAAACAATTGACAAACAATTAGACTCATCTGGAAAAAAAAGGATAAGACTCAAATCAATCAAATTAGAAATGAAAAAGAAGTTACAACAGACAATACAGAATGCAAAGGATCATGAGCCTACTATGAGCAGCTATATGCTAATAAAATGGACAACTTGGAAGAAATGGACAAATTCTTAGAAAAGTATAACCTTCCAAAACTGAACCAAGAAGAAATAGAAAAAATGAACAGACCAGTCATAAGTTTGGAAATTGAAACTATAATAAAAAAAATATTTCAACAAATGAAAGACAAGGACCAGATGGCTACACAGGTGAATTCTACCAGAAGTTTAGAAAAGAGCTAACACCTCTCCTGCTCAAACTCTTTCAGAAAATTTCACAGGAAGGAAAACTTCAAAACTCATTCTGAGTTCACCACACCCTGATACCAAAACCAGACAAAGATGTTACAAAAAAAGAAAATATCAGGCCAATATCACTTATAAACATAGATACAAAAATCACCAACAAAATTCTAGCAAACAGAATCAACAACATATTTTAAAAGTTCATACATCATGATCTAATAGGCTTTATCACAGGGATGCAAGGATTCTTCAATATACCCAAATCAATCAATGTGATACACCACATTCATAAACTGAAGGATAAAAGCCACCTGATCATCTAAATAGATGCAGAGAAAGCTTTTGACAAAATTTAACATCCATTTATGGTAAATACTCTCCAGAAAGTAGGCACAGAAGGAACATACATCAACACAATAAAGGTTACATAGGGCAAATCTACAGCAAACATTATTCTCAATGGTGAAAAACTGAAAACATTTCCCCTATAATCAGGAAAAAGAGAAGGGTGCCCACATTCACCACTATTATTCAACATAGTTTTGGAAGTCCAAAGCATAGCAATCAGAGAAGAAAAAGAAATAAAATGAATCCAGGTGGGAAAAGAAGTAAAGCTCTCATTGTTTGCTGATGACATGATTCTTTACATAGAAAACTCTAAAGATGCCACCAGAAAATTACTAGAGTTAATCGATGAATATAGTAAAGTCATAGGATATAAAATTAATAGAGAAATCCCTTGAGTTCCTATATACTAACAAAGAAAAATCAGAAAGAGAAATTAAGGAAAGTACCTCATTCGTCATTGCAACAGAAAGAATAAAATATCTTGGAATAAATCTTCCTAAAGAAACAAAAGATCTGTATGCAAAAAACGATAAGATACTGATGAAAGAAATCAAAGACAACACAAACAGATGGAGAGATATACCATGTTCCTGGTTTGGAAGAATCAATATTGTGAAAATGACTATCTTACCCAAAGCAATCTACTGATTCAATGTAATCCGTATCAAACTGCCAATCATATTTTTCACAGAACAAGAACAAATAATTTCACAATTTTTATGAAATTACAAAAGACCCTGAATATCAAAACAATTTTGAGAAAGAAAAATGGAGCTAGATAAATCAATCTTCCTGACTTCAGACTGTACTACAAAGCTGCAGTCACCGACAGTATGGCACTGGCAAAAAACCAGAAATATAGACCAATGGAACAAGATAGAAAGCCCAAAGATAAACCCACATACCTATGAGCACCTTATCTTTGACAAAGGAGGCAAGAATATGCAATGGAGAAGAGACAGACTTTTCAGACAGCTGGGAAAACTGGACAGCTGCATGTAAAAGAATGAAACTAGAACACCTCCTAAAACCATACACAAAAATAAACTCAAAATGAATTAAAGAATAAATGTAAGGCCCCAAACTATGAAGTTCTTAGAAGAAAACAAGCTGCACATCCTTGACATAAATCACAGCACGATCCTGTATGATCCACCTCCTAGGTTAATGGAAATAAAAACAAAAATAAACAAATGATACCTAATGAAACTTAAAAGCTTTTGCATATCAAAAGAAAGTATAAACAAGGTGAAAGACAACTCTCAGAATGGAAGAAAGTAATAGGAAATGATATAACTTACAAAGGATTAATCTCCAAAATATACAAGCAGCCATACAGCTTAGCACCAGAAACACAAACAACCCAATCAAAAAGTGGGCAGAAAATGTAAACAGACATTTTTCCAAAGAAGACATACAGGTGGCTAATAAATACATGAAAAGATGCTCAGCAATGCACATTATTAGAGAAATGCAAATCAAAACTACAATGAGGTATCATTTCGTTTTGGTCAGAATGGCCATTACTAAAATATCTACAAACAATAAATGCTGGAGAGGGTGTGGGTAAAACGGAACCCTCTTGCATTGTTGGTGGGAATGTAATTTGATACAGCTACTATGGAGAACAGCACGGAGAGTCCTTAAAACACTAGGAGTAAAGCTACCATATGACCCAGTGAGATATGACCATATCCCACTACTGGGCATACACCCTGAGGAAATCATAACTGAAAAAGACACATGTAACTCAGTGTTCATTGCAGACTATTTACAATAGCTGGGATATGGAAAGATGAATGGGTAAAGAAGTTGTGGTACATATACACAAGGGATTTTTTACTCAGTGATTAAAAGGAACACATTTGACTCAGTTCTAATGAGGTGGATGAACCTAGAGCCTATTATATACAATGAAGTAAGTCAAAAAGAGAAAAAACAAATATCATATATTAACACATATATATGGAATCTAGAAAGTTCGTACTGATGAACCTATTTGCAGGGTAGCAATGGAGACACGGACATAGAGAACAGACTTGTGGATGCAGTGGGGGAGAAGAGTTGGTAAGAACAAGTGAGCAGCATTGGAACTTATGCATTACCACATGTAAAATAGATAGCCAGTGGGAATTTACTCTATGATACCCAGGAGCTTAAACCTGGTGCTCTGTGACTACCTAGAGTCTAGAATGGGGTGGGAGGTGAAAGGGAAGTTCAAAATGGAGGATATATATGTATGCCTATGGTTGATTCATGTTGATGCATGGCAGAAACTAACACAATATTGTAAAGCAATCATCCTCCTATTAAAAATAAGTAAATAAATTTCTGGATCTCTCTCTTTCCTAGGGCAGTCCTTCATATTCAGGGGAAAATTTGCTCTCAATGCATTTCCCTGTGGAGGATTGGAGCATGGGAGACCAGTGTGGTGAAGATTGCCCTGTGAATAAATAAAGTCTGCTCTTTGGCTTCCAGTTCAAGATAGAGGACCAGAAGGGCATGTGCTCATCTCCTCCTGTGACAGCACCAAAGTTGCAACTAGCTGTTGAACAACCATCTACGGAAGAATGCTGGAACTGACCAAAAAAAGATACCACATGTCCAAAGGCAAAGAAGAAGCCACAGCAAGATGGCAGGAGGGGCACGATCACAATAAAATCAAATCCCATACCTGATGGGTGGGTGATGCACAAACTGCAGAACAATAATACCAAAGAAGTTCTCCTACTGTTGTAAAGATTCTGAACCCCATGTCAGGCTTCCAAGCCTGGGGATCTGACAAAGAACTTGGAATTCCCAGGGAATCTGACCTTGAAGGCCAGAGGGATTTAATCATAGGCATTCCACAGGTCTGGGGGAAACATAGACTCCCAGTCTTGGAGAGCAGAAACAAAATCTTGTGTGCACAAAGACCCAGAGGAAAGGAGCAGTGACTCCACAGGAAACTGAGCCAAAACTACCTGCTATTGTTGGAGCATCTCCTGTGGAGGTGTGGGTCAGCAGGAGCTCACCACAGGGTCAGGGGCATTGACAGCAGCAGTCCTGAAAGGTCCTCCTTGGCATAAGCCCTCTTGGAGGTTGCCATTAAACCTACCATAGAGCCAAGAGCTGGGTCACCTCAAGCCAAACAAGGGAGGGAGCCCATCCTTACCCATCAGCAGATAATTGAATTAAAGCTTCATTGAGCAAGGCCTTGCCCATCATAGCAAGACAACAGTTTTCCCCACAGCCAGTCCCTCCCATCAGGAAGCTTGCACAAGCCTTTTAGCCTTCCTAACCAAAGGGCAGACAAAAGAAGCAAGAAGAAAAACAACTCGCAGTGGCTAGAATGAAAACCACACTATTGAACATTAATCAGAATGAAACAACAGAGGGTTATGTCCCAGATAAAGGGACAAGATAAAACCTCAGAAAAACAACTAAATGAAATGGATAAAGGCAACCTTCCAGAAAAATAATTCAGAAAAATGATAGTGAAAATGATCCAGGATCTTGGGGAAACAATGGAGAAGATGCAAGAAATATTTCCCAAAGTCTTACAAGAACTAAAGAACAAACAAACAGAGATGAATAATACACTAGAAGAAATCAATAGCAGAATAACTGAGGCAGAAGAACGGATAAATTACCTGGAGGACAGAATGGTGGAAATAACTGCTGTGAAACAGAATGAAAAAATAAAGACAGCCTAAGAGACCTCTGGGACAACATTAAATACATCAATATTCACATGATAGGAGGAGAAGAGAGAGAGAAAGGACCTTAGATAATATTTGAAGAGATAATAACTGAAAGTTCCCTTACATGGAAAGGAAATAGTCAACCAAGTCTAGGAAGCACAGAGTCCCAGGCAGTATAAACCCAAGGAGGAACACACTAAGACACACAGTAAACAAACTGACAAAAATTAAAGACAAAGATAAAATATAGGCAAAACACTCTCTGACATAAATCACAGCAGAATCCTCTATGATCCACCTCCCAGAATACTGGAAATAAAAGCAAAAATAAACAAATGGGACCTAATTAAACTTAAAAGCTTCTGCACAACAAAGGAAACTATAAGCAAGGTGAAAAGACAGCCTTCTGAATGGGAGAAAATAATAGCAAATGAAGCAACTGACAAACAACTAATCTCAAAAATATACAAGCAGCTTATGTAGCTCAACTCCAGAAAAATAAATGACCCAATCAAAAAATGGGCCAACGAACTAAATAGACACTTCTCCAAAGAAGACATACGAATGGCTAACAAACACATGAAAAGATGTTCAACATCATTCATTATCAGAGAAATGCAAATCAAAACCACAATGAGGTACCATTTCACGCCAGTCAGAATGGCTGCAATCCAAAAGTCAACAAGCAATAAATGCTGGAGAGGGTGTGGAGAAAAGGGAATCCTCTTACACTGTTGGTGGGAATGCAAACTAGTACAGCCACTATGGAGAACAGTGTGGAGATTCCTTTAAAAATTGCAAATAGAACTGCCTTATGACCCAGCGATCCCACTGCTGGGCATACACACGGAGGAAACCAGAATTGAAAGAGACACGTGTACCCCAATGTTCATCGCGGCACTGTTTATAATAGCCAGGACATGGAAGCAACCTAGATGTCCATCAGCAGATGAATGGATAAGAAAGCTGTGGTACATATACACAATGGAGTATTACTCAGCTATTAAAAAGAATACATTTGAATCAGTTCTAATGAGGTGGATGANCATACACACCAAGGAAACCAGAATTGAAAGAGACACGTGTACCCCAATGTTCATTGCGGCACTGTTTATAATAGCCAGGACATGGAAGCAACCTAGATGTCCATCAGCAGATGAATGGATAAGAAAGCTGTGGTACATATACACAATGGAGTATTACTCAGCTATTAAAAAGAATACATTTGAATCAGTTCTAATGAGGTGGATGACACTGGAGCTGATTATACAGAGTGAAGCAAGCCAGAAAGAAAAACACCAATACAGCATACTTACACATATATATGGAATTTAGAATGATGGTAATGATAAACCTGTACGCAAGACAGCAAAAGAGACACAGATGTATAGAACGGCCTTTTGGACTCTGTGGGAGAGGGAGAGGGTGGGATGAGTTGTCAGAGTGGCAATGTAACATGTATGATATCATAAGTGAAACGAATTGGAGTCTAGGTTGATGCAGGATGCAGGATGCTTGGGACTGATGCACGGGGATAATCCGGAGAAAAGGTGTGGGACAGGAGGGGGAGGTGGGGGTCGGGACTGGGAGTTCATGTACACTCGTGGCTGATTCATGTCAATTTATAGCAGAACAAATACAGTATTGTAAAGCAAAACAAACTAAAAAATAAAAATCAATAAAAAAAAAAAAGAAAGAGTTGGGCTTAAGGATGTGGTTTTGTATAAGGAAGTCTGGAAAAGCCTCCTTGAAAAAATACTATTTGAATAAAGGTTTAAAGGACTAGAGGGATTAAACCAAGCTGATCTGTGTGGAAAGGGACTTTCAGGCAGGAGCAGCAGAAACAAAGGCCTTGGCAAGGCTCGGGGCGGGGGTAGGTGGGAAGTGGGGAGAAGCGTCTGAGTTATTCCAGGAAACACAGGAATAGGAACAGAGGGAACAGGGAGGCCAGGATGGTGGGGTCAGTGCGATGGAAGGACAGAGGCCAAATCAGGCTGGATCTTGCAGGCCATTTTGCAGGCTTTCCTCTGAATGCAATGAACCAGCAATTGGATGCCCACTGGAAAGAGCCTTCTGGACACAACATACTGATGCACCAAAATACTGGTTGAGGATGTAGATCAAATATCCATCACTAAGAAGGTGAAGTCCTATCCTGGTTTCATCTGGCAATGGATTACTCTCCACCTCTAAGTCTTTGAAGCAAAGTTGTATCTAAAATACACGACACTCAATTCCCATTGCTGTGCAGCAGAAACCAACACAACATTGTAGAGCAGATTACATGTGTTGGCGCTTTCACCAAATCTGTGTCTGTCTCTGGGGTTCAAACAGGTCTAGGCTGATGCCATGGGTCTTTTGGAAGTTCACTGTGGGATTATCAGATAACAAAGGAATCCTGGAGAAGAATTAGCAAATCATCGTTCATCCATAGTGAAGATTTTCTGGCAATGGATTACTCTCCACCTCTAAGGCTTTGAAACAAAGTTGTAACTAAAATACACGACACTCGATTCGCATTGTTGTGCAGCAGAAACCAATACAACACTGTAGAGCAGTTATCTTTCAATTAAAAAATAAAGTAAACCACACCACACTGTACTCTTCTTCTAAAATGTCAGATTACATGTGTTGGCGCTTTCACCAAATCTGTGTCTGTCTCTGGGGTTCAAATAGTTCTAGGCTGATGCCATGGGTCTTTTGGAAGTTCACTGTGGGATTATCAGATAACAAAGGAATTCTGGAGAAGAATTAGCAAATCATCCTTCTATCCATAGTGAAGATTGTGTCTCTGTGTGTGTGTGAGTGTGTATGTGTTTGTGTGTCTGGACATCAAGCATCCTAGTTGATCCATGACAGTGCCGATTGGTGTCCTTTGTCCTGGTGTAATTATTTAACAGCCCCTCTCTCTGCTAGGGAAAGACTTAAAGAGAGGAGGCATGTGAGACAGAGAGCCACGAGTAGCATCGTGGGGGAACCCAGCCACCAAAGAGTGACCCAGCTAGGGTATTGAGAGAGTAACAGGCAGGAAGGCCAGCGGTCTCCTAACGGAGGAAATAGGCTGCAAGTGTCAGACATTTTTAAAATCTCTCCTTAAGCGGCAAGAGGAAACAAACTACAAGTGTCAGAATTTTTTCCTTCTATATACAAAATTAAAAGGAGGATAACAGCCCCTCTCTCTGCTAGGGAAAGACTTAAAGAGAGGAGGCATGTGAGACAGAGAGCCACGAGTAGCATCGTGGGGGAACCCAGCCACCAAAGAGTGACCCAGCTAGGGTATTGAGAGAGTAACAGGCAGGAAGGCCAGCGGTCTCCTAACGGAGGAAATAGGCTGCAAGTGTCAGACATTTTTAAAATCTCTCCTTAAGCGGCAAGAGGAAACAAACTACAAGTGTCAGAATTTTTTCCTTCTATATACAAAATTAAAAGGAGGTTTTCTTAAAATTCTGTGTTGCCATGATGATACCTGATTTCACTTGAACTTAACTTTTCTCAAATTTTGAGCTAAGCAATGTGTTTTTCTTATGGAAATGTTTTTCTTAAGCTGTGTTAATGAAACTAAGTATTTGCTTTGGACTTTGCCTTTCTTTGAAATGTTTCCACCTAAGACTAACTTTTTTCTTTTTTCAAATTTTGGGCTGATAATAGCTCAACAAACCAGCATTTATATCAATTGTTTTATGTCTGGGGGATGATAAACCTCATGCCATCCTATCTCAAAAATGTATATTTTTGAGTGGGAGAGGGGCCTGGTGAAACTCCCTCAGCCTTGAGGTGTCTCTCTTATCTGATTTATAGCCTTCTAACAGACATAACTTAGTTTGTAAAACTAGCAAGCTGGAGGGACACTCTTTCTACTGCTTTCTGATGTCTAAAACTACAAGTGTCAGAATTTTTTCCTTCTATATACAAAATTAAAAGGAGGTTTTCTTAAAATTCTGTGTTGCCACGATGATACCTGATTTCACTTGAACTTAACTTTTCTCAAATTTTGAGCTAAGCAATGTGTTTTTCTTATGGAAATGTTTTTCTTAAGCTGTGTTAATGAAACTAAGTATTTGCTTTGGACTTTGCCTTTCTTTGAAATGTTTCCACCTAAGACTAACTTTTTCATTTTTTCAAATTTTGGGCTGATAATAGCTCAACAAACCAGTATTTATATCAATTGTTTTATGTCTGGGGGATGATAAACCTCATGCCATCCTATCTCAAAAATGCATATTTTTGAGTGGGAGAGGGGCCTGGTGAAACTCCCTCAGCCTTGAGGTGTCTCTCTTATCTGATTCATAGCCTTCTAACAGACATAACTTAGTTTGTAAAACTAGCAAGCTGGAGGGACACTCTTTCTACTGCTTTCTGATGTCTATGTCAGAAGCTTTGCCTATCTCTTTTATACTTTAATAAAACTTTATTACACAAAAGCACTGAGTGAACAAGTCTCGTCACTAGCCCCGCATTGAATTCCTCTCCTCCCGGCATCTTTCACGGCTTAGCAACAACCAAAATGCATATTGTGGGAGAGGGGCCTGGTGAAACCTTCTCAGCCTTGAGATGTCTCTCTTATCTGACTCATAGCCTTTTAACAGACATAGTGAGTTGGATAAAATTAGCAAGGTGGGTGGGGGGAACACTCTTTCTACTCCTTTCTAATGTCTATGTCAGAAGCTTTGCCTATCTCTTTTATACTTAAATAAAAATTTATTACACAAAAGCGCTGAGCGAAGAAGCCTCATCACTGGCCCCAGATTGAATTCCTCTCCTCCAGAGGACAAGAATCCCGGCATCTTTCATGGCTTAGCAACAGCCTTTCAGTATCAAGGCAGTGTCCAGTGAGAGTGGCTGTCAAAGGCAGTAAAAGCCTGCACATATGTTTTTGATTTGTGGGTTTCTCCAGGTATGTGTCCAGTAGTGGGATTGCTGTGGCATACAGTAGTTCTGGTTTTAGTTTGTTAGGCCCCTCCATATTGTTCTCCATGGTGGCTATATCTATCTACATTCTTACCATCAGTACAAGAGGGCTCCTTTTCTCCACAACCTCTCCAGTATTTATTGTTTGTAGTTTTTCGAATGATGGCCATTCTGACTGATGTGAAGTGATACCTCATTGTAGTTTGGATCCACCTTTTCTCCAACAATTTTTGATGCTGAGCATCTTTTCATGGGCCTCTTGGCCTTAAGTCAAAAAGAGAAAAACAAATATATATTAACGTGTATATGTGGAATCTAGAAAAACGGTACAGATGAACCCAATTGCAGGTCAGGGATGGAGACACAGATGCCATGAAAGGACTTGTGGACACGGCAGCAGAGGAGAGGGGGTGGGATGAATTGGGAAAGAGGGATTTATATACACTAACACGGGTAAGACAGACAGGTAGCGGAAATCTGCTCTATAGCACCGGGATCTGTACTTTGTGAGGACCTAGACGCATGGGATGGGGGTGGCGTGAGGGAGGTCCAAGAGGGAGGCAATATATATACACACATGGCTGATCCACTTTCTAATTCCGGGGAAAGTGTTGCTGGCCAAAATCTTGGCTTTCTCTGCCCACAGAAGCTGAGTAACAAAATGCAGAGACCGAGTTTGGAGGAAAGAGAAAGGTGACTTTAATTCTCAGACAGTAGAGAGGGGCACACAGTAGGTTCATGCCTCAAGAACTGTGCCCACCCTGCATGAACAGTCTAGGGGCGTATATAAGATGAGGGCTACCAGTCAGGAATCAGTGATGAGGAACAAACATGTTCAGATCAGTTCAGTTCATTTCAGTCAGTCAGTCATGTCCGACTCTTTGTGACCCCATGCATCGAAGCTCGTCAGGCCTCCCTGTCCATTGCCAGCTCCAGGAGTTCACCTAAACTCATGTCCATCGAGTTGGTGATGTCATCCAGCCATCTTATCCTCCATCGTCCCCTTCTCATTCTGCCCCCAATCCCTCCCAGCATCAGAGTCTTTTCAAGTGAGTCAACTCTTCGCATGAGGTGGCCAATATTGGAGTTTCAGCTGTAACATCAGTCCTTCCAATGAACACCCAGGACTCATTTCCTTCAGAAACACTGGATGGATGACCACATGCATCGAAGCTCTCCAGGCCTCCCTGTCCATCACCAACTCTCAGACTTCACCCAAACTCATGTCCATCGAGTTGTGATGCCATCCAGCTATCTCATCCTTGAGTGGCCCCTTCTCCTCCTGCCCCCAATCCCTCCAAGCATCAGAGTCAACTCTGTGTCTCTTTTCAAGTGAGTCAACTCTTCACATGAGGTGGCCAGTATTGGAGTTTCAGCTGTAACATCAGTCCTTCCAATGAACACCCAGGACTCATTTCCTTCAGAATCACTGGATGGATCTCCTTGCAGTCCAAGGGACTCTCTCAAGAGTCTTCTCCAACACCACAGTTCAAAAGCATCAATTTCTTGGTGCTCAGGTTTCCTCACAGTCAAACTCTCACAGCCATACATGACCACTGGAAAAACCATAGCCTTGATTAGATGGACCTTTGTTGGCAAAGCAATGTCTCTGCTTTTGATTATGCTATGTACATTGGTCATAACTTTCCTTCCAAGGAGTAAACGTCTTTTAATTTCCTGGCTGCAATCACCATCTGCAGTGATGTTAATAAATCTGCTTTCTTTTTTTCCCCTGTGTCTTTTATTACAGGTCCTTCAGTTAAACACTGAAAGGTGTTCTTATTTTTCCTTCTCTGCATCTGCCTTTAGCAGTGCAGAGGAGGAAAAAACTCCTCAAATCAGGTTCGCCAGAATGCCCCCTGTTCTTCATGAGTCCCATCCACTGCCCTCTGCTTTATGCCTTAACTCTAAGTCCCCACTTGCCCATGCTCTGTTCAGTTTGGAATCAGCTCTATACCAAGGTCTCCTTTCCCTGTATTGTAATGAAAGTGAAAGTGAAGTCGCTCAGTCCCATCGGACTCTTTGCAACCCCATGGACTGTAGCCTAACAGGCTCCTCCGTCCATGGAATTTTCTAGTCAAGAATACCAGAGTGGGTTGCCATTTCCTTCTCCAGGAGATCTTCCCAACCCAGGGATTGAACCTGGGTCTCCCACGTCATAGGCAGATGCTTTGCCATCTGAACCACCAGGGAAGCACTCCTGTTCTAACGGTTCCTGCTTAAAATTTGCCATCCCCATTTTAACTTTTGTCTGCTTCTGGGTTTCTCTGAACTCAGTAACCTCTGGAAATACTCACTCTCCTTCTCCCCAAGATTCACTGCCATCCCTTTTTTTCTCCTGAGTTTATTCATTTAACTCTGTTCATCTCCAACGTGCCAGTTCACTTCACTTACTGAGGAAATATTTTCTTTTCAAAAGGTTTTTTTTTTTTTTTTTTTAAATCAGGATGTAGTTGATTTACAATGTTGTGTCTGTTTCAGGTGTAGATGGAAAGTGAATAAGTTATACAAATACATCTATCCAGGGCTTCTCTGGTGGCTCAGTGGCGAGAATTCACCTGCCATGCCAAAGCAAGAGTCCCAGGTTTGATTCCTGGGTGGGGAAGATCCCTTGGAGGAGGAAATGGCTCCCACTCCAATATTCCTGCCTGGAAATCCTATCGACAGAGGAGCCTGGTGGGCCACAGTCCATGGGGTTGTAGAAGAGTTGGACACAACTCAGTGACTAAACAACAACAATGATACATATATCCACTCTTGTTTGGATTCCTTTCCCATATAGGTCAGTGCAGAGTATTGAGCAGAGTTCCCCATTCTATATAGCAGGTATGTATGTACAGCACTGTGCTAATATCATTTCCCATCTCCTAATTTATCCCTCTTGCCTCCCCTTCCCCCCTGGTATCCATAAGTTTGTTTTCCACATCTCTGATTTTTTATTTTTTTAGAATTTCACTAATATTATTTTCTACTCAGAAGGAAAAAAGCAGTGCTTCAGAGGGTAGGTCATGTTGGTCCAGGAAAGGGGGGAGTGTTGAGTAGACTAAAAAATACACAGACACGATGCTCCCCATTTCCCTTGTCATATTGCGCTTATGTCCTTGCTTCTCTCTTCTTATTACAACACAGAAAACGTAGAGCTTTTCATTTTTCACAGATCATCCCGGTTCATCTCTTACAAGAGCTCATGGCAGAGGAAGGGTGGCTTGTGCAAGACCAGAAGGTGAATTGCTGCCAGTTTATAAATGTGCTGAAAAGCTTCAGTCTGTCCTTAGAGAAAGTGAAAGCGGTAGTCACTCAGTCGTGTCTGACTCTTTGTGATCCCACAGATAGTAGCCCACCAGGCTCCCTTGTCCGTGGGAATCTCCAGGCCAGAATACTGGAGTGAGTTGCCATTTCCTTCCCCAGGGAATCATCCTGACCCAGGGATTGAACCTGGGTCTCCTGCTTTGCAGGCAGATTCTTCACCATCTGAGCCACTAGGAAAACCTTAGAAAAGTGGGGGAACTCTTGAAGGTTAAAAAACTCAGACAGGGGAGATGGATGATTAGATCTGTGCTCTGGTCATTATTCCTCCAACAAATATTGTGTGTCTATAACTTTCAGACACTATGTGCTATGCTTACTTCAGGGAACAGACGAAAATCCACGCCTTCTTGGAGCGCCCTTCAAGTAGGTGGGGGAGATAAACAGTAAGTAGCTTTTATAAAGAAGTAAACATTACTTTAGAAGGTGATACATGCTATTAAGAAAAATATATAGCAGGATTCCCTTTGTGGTACAATAGGTAAGAATCCACTTGCCAATGCAGGAGTCAGGGTTCAATCCCCAGTCCAGGAAGATCGCATGTGCCACTGAGCAACTAAACCTGTGTGTCACCACTATCAAGCCTGTGCTCTGGAGCCCGGGAGCCACAGCTACTGAGCCCACCAGCTGCAACTACTGAAGCCCGAGTGCTCTAGAGCCAGACTCCTCAACAAGAGAAAGCACTGTGATGAGAAGCCTGAAGCCCACAGCTAGAGAGTAGCCCCCACTCTCAGCAACTGGAGAAAGACTGCAGGCAGCAACAAAGGCCCAGGGTAACCAACACTAAAGAAACAAATGCTTTTAGAGGGCAAAGCAAAATATAGCAGAGAAAAGTGTTAGAAAGAGTTGGGCTGAAGGCTGTGGTTTCATATAAGGAAGTCTGGAAAAGCCTCCTTGAAAAAATACTATTTGAATAAAGGTTTAAAGGACTAGAGGGATTAAACCAAGCTGATCTCTGTGGAAAGGGACTTTCAGGCAGGAGCAGCAGAAACAAAAGCCTTGGCAAGGCTCGGGGCGGGGGTGGGTGGGAAGTGGGGAGCAGTGTCTGAGTTATTCCAGGAAACACAGGAATAGGAACACAGGAAACAGGGAGGCCAGGATGGTGGGGTCAGTGCGATGGATGGGCAGAGGCCAAATCAGGCTGGATCTTGCAGGCTTTCTTCTGAATGCAGTGAACCAGCAATTGGATGCCGACTGGAAAGAGCCTTCTGGACACAACATACTGATTCACCAAAATACTGGTTGAGGATGTAGATCAAATATCCATCACTAAGAAGGTGAAGTCTATCCTGGTTTCATCTGGCAATGGATTACTCTCAACCTCTAAGTCTTTGAAGCAAAATTGTATCTAAAATACACGACACTCGATTCACATTGTTTTACAGCAGAAACCAACACAACATTGTAGAGCAGTTATCTCTCAATTAAAAAGTAAAATAAAACACACCTCACTGTACTCTTCTTCTAAAATGTCAGATTACATGTGTTGGCGCTTTCACCAAATCTGTGTCTGTCTCTGGGGTTCAAACAGGTCTAGGCTGATGCCATGGGTCTTTTGGAAGTTCACTGTGGTATTATCAGATAACAAAGGAATTCTGGAGAAGAATTAGCAAATCATCGTTCCATCCATAGTGTAGATTCTGTGTGTGTGTGTATGTGTTTGTGTGTCTGGACATCAAGCATCCTAGTTGATTCATGACAGTGCCGATTGGTGTCCTTTGTCCTGGTGTAATTATTTAACAGCCCCCCTCTCTCCTAGGGAGAGCCTTAAGGAGAGAAGGCATGTGAGACAGAGAGCCACGAGTAGCATCTCAGGGGAGGGGTGGGGGAGACCCAGCCACCAAAGAGTGCCCCAGCGAGGGTATTGAGAGGGTAACAGGCAGGAAGGCCAGCGGTCTCCAAAGGGAGGAAATGGGCTGCAAGTGTCAGACATTTTTTTTCTCTCTCCTTCAGCGGCAGGAGGAAACAAACTACAAGTGTCAGATTTTTTCCTTCTCTATACAAAATTAAAAGGAGGTTTTCCTAAAATTCTAAGTTGCCATGATGACACCTAATTTCAATTGCACTTAACTTTTCTCAAAATTTGAGCTAAGCAATGTGTTTTTCTTATGGAAATGTTTTTCTTAAGCTGTGTTAATGAAACTAAGTATTTGCTTTGGACTTTGTCTTCCTTTGAAATGGTTCCACCTAAGACTAACATTTTTCTTTTTTCAAATTTTGGGCTGATAGTAGCTCAGCAAACCAGTATTCATATCAATCGTTTCATGTCTGGGGGATGACACACCTCGTGCCATCCTATCTCAAAAAGCATGTTGTGGGAGAGGGCCCTGTTGAAACTCCCTCAGCCTTGAGATGTCTCTCTTATCTGATTCATAGCCTTCTAATAGACATAAGTGAGTTGGCTAAAATTAGCAAGGCGTGCGGGGTGCGGGGGTGGGGGAGCATTCTTTCTACTCCTTTCTAATGTCTATGTCAGAAGCTTTGCCTGTCTCTTTTATATTTTAATAAAAATTTATTACACAAAAGCGCTGAGCGAAGAAGTCTTGTCACTGGTCCCGGATTGAGTCTCTTTCCTTCAGAGAGCAAGAATCCCAGCATCTTTCATGGCTTAGCAACAGCCTTTCAGTATCAAGGCAGTGTCCAGTGAGAGTGGGTGTCAAAAGCAGTGAAAGCCTGCACATATGTTTTTGATTTGTGGGTTTCTCCAGGTATGTATCCAGTAGTGGGATTGCTGTGGCATACAGTAGTTCTGCTTTTAGTTTGTTAGGCCCCTCCATACTGTTCTCCATGGTGGCTATATCTACATACATTCTTACCATCAGTACAAGAGGGCTCCTTTTCTCCACAACCTCTCCAGCATTTATTGTTTGTAGTTTTTCAAATAATGGCCATTCTGACTGATGTGAAGTGATATCTCATTGTAGTTTGGATCCACCTTTTCTCCAACAATTTGTGATGCTGAGCATCTTTTCATGGGCCTCTTGGCCTTAAGTCAAAAAGAGAAAAACAAATATCATATATTAACGTGTATATGTGGAATCTAGAAAAATGGTACAGATGAACCAAATTGCAGAGACACAGATGCCAAGAAAGGACATGTGGACACAGCAGTAGGGAAAAGGAGGTGGGATGAATTGGGGCATAGTGCTTTAAATACACTACCATGGGTAAATTATATGCAGAGTACATGAGGAGAAACGCTGGGCTGGAAGAAGCACTAGCTGGAATCAAGGTTGCTGGGAGAAATATCAATATCCTCAGATACGCAGAAGACACCACCTTTATGGTAGAAAGTGAAGAGGAACTGAAAAGCCTCTTGATGAACGTGAAGAGGATAGTGAAAAAGTTGGCTTAAAGCTCAACATTCAGAAAACGAATTTCATGGCACCTGGTCCCATCACTTCATGGGAAATAGATGGGGAAACAGTGGAAAGAATTTCAGACTTTAATTTTTGGGGCTCAAAAATCACTGCAGGTGGTGATTTTAGCTATGAAATTAAAAGACGCTTACTCCTTGGAAGGAAAATTATCACCAACCTGGGTAGCATATTCAAAAGCAGAGACATTACTTTGCCAACAAATTTCCATCTAGTCAAGGCTATGGTTTTTCCTGTGGTCATGTATGGATGTGAGAGTTGGACTGTGAAGAAAGCTGAGCACCGAGGAATTGATGCTTTTGAACTGTGGTGTTGGAGAAGACTCTTGAGAGTCCCTTGGACTGCAAGGGGATCCAACCAGTCCATTCTGAAGGAGATCAGTCCTGGATTTCTTTGGAAGGAATGATGCTAAAGCTGAAACTCCAATACTTTGGCCACCTCATGAGAAGAGTTGTCTCATTGGAAAAGACTCTGATGCTGGGAGGGATTGGGGTAGGCGGAGAAGGGAACGATGGTGGATGAGATGCCTGGATGGAGTCACTGACTCAATGGCCATGAGTCTGAATGATCCCTGGGAGTTGGTGATGGACACGGAGACCTGATGTGCTGCAATTCATGGGGTCACAAGAGTTGGACACAACTGAGTGTATGAACTGAACTGAGCTGAACTGAACTATGGGTAAGAGAGACAGATAGCAGAAACCTGCTGTATAGCACCGGGATCTGTACTCTGTGATGACCTAGAAGGGTGGGATGGAGGTGGTTGTGAGAGAGGTCCAATAGGGAGGGAATATATATACACATAAGCTGATCCACTTTGTCCTTCAGTGGAAACTGTTGCTGGCCAAAATCTTGGGTTTTCTGTCCCTGAAACTGAGTAACAAAGTGCAGAGACAGAGTTTGGAGGAAAGAGAAATGTGACTTTAATTCTCAGCCAGTGGAGAGGGGCACACAGTAGGTTCATGCCTCAAGAATGTGCCCACCCTGCATGATAGTCTAGGGGCTTATGGAAGATGAGGGCTCGCAGTCAGGAGTCAGTGAAGAGGAACAAATATGTTACGATCTTTATTTCTTCCTCTTGCCTTGTTTCAAAGGCTGATGTCTGTAACCCCCAGTAATTGAGTCTGGTATTTCGGTGGCTTTGCTGCTTTGCCTCTGATATGTGACTACAAGAAGAAGGGTGTTGTAAGGATAAACACCAGATGGAGGATGTATTTAGCATAGAGTCAAAGACAAACAAGTGTGAAGTGTAGTTCCTGCAGATGTCAGTTCAATTCGGTTCAGTTGCTCAGGTGTAGGACTTTGAAAAGGAAATTTAGCTATAGACATGGAAATTTAGGAGCAGTTCAAGTTAGAAAAAAACAAACAAAAAAAATTATAAAGTTTCCAGCTTGCTCATTATCTTCTTTATCTTTTCTGTTCTTAGGAAAGGGAAAGAAGATCTCATTCTTCCTTTTTTTTCCTTTTCACTGCAACAAAACTAACACCAGAATGTAAAGCAGCTATACTTCAATAAATTAAAAACAAAACAAAACAAAACAAAAAGAAACAATGACGGGACAAACTCAAACTACCTTCCAAGGAGATCCAGTCGGCATCCCTCAGGGCCTTATTGGACCCAGATAAACACACTCAAATTTCAATAATTTGAAGAGGATTTAACAAAGGACCATTTACAAAGGCATTAGGAAGCACAGATTCAAGGAAAGCTAATGGAGGTTATGGAATCCCAGCTGAGCTATTTCAAATCCTAAAAGATGATGCTGTGAAAGTGCTGCACTCAATATGCCAGCAAATATGGAAAACTCAGCAGTGGCCACAGGACTGGAAAAGGGTAGTTTTCATTCCAATCCCAAAGAAAGGCAATGCCAAAGAATGCTCAAACTACTGCACAATTACACTAATTGCACAGGCTAGGAAAGCAATGCTCAAAATTCTCCAAGCTAGGCTTCAAAGTATGTGAACTGAGAACTTCCACATGTTCAAGCCAGATTTAAAAAGGCAAAGGAACCAGAGATCAAATTGCCAACATCCACTGGATCATAGAAAAAGTAAGAGAATTCCAGAAAAAAAAATCTTCTGCTTCATTGATTATGCTAAAGCCTTTGACAATGTTCACCACAATAAACTGTGGAAAATTCTTAAAGAGATGGGAATATCATACCACCTTATCTGCCTCCTGTGAAACCTGTATGCAGGTCAAGAAGTAACAGATTGGACATGGAACAATGGACTGGTTCCAAACTGAGAAAGGAGTGCATCAAGGCTGTATGTTGTCACCCTGCTTATTTAACTTATATGCAGAGAATATCATGAGAAATCAGACTGGATGAAGCAGCACAAGCTGGAATCAAGATTGCCGGGAGAAATATCAATCACCTCAGATATGCAGATGACACCACCCTTATGGCAGAAAGTGAAGAGGAACTGAAGATCCTCTTGATGAAAGTGAAAGAGGAGAGGGAAAAAGATGGCTTAAAACTCAACATTCAAGAAACGAAGATCATGGCATCCAGTCCCATCATTTCATGGCAAGTAGATGGGGAAACAGTGGAAACTGTGAGAGACTTTATTTTCTTGTATTCCAAAATCACTGCAGATGGTGACTGCAGCCATGAAATTAAAAGATGCTTGTTCCTTGGAAGAAAAGCTATGACCAACAGAGACACATATTAAAAAGCAGAGATATTACTTTACCAACAAAGGTCCATCTAGTCAAAGCTATGGTTTTTCCAGTAGTCACGTATGGATGTGAGAGTGGGACTGCAAAGAAAGCTGAGCACCGAAGAATTCATGCTTTTGAACTGTGGTGTTGGAGAAGACTCTTGAAAGTCCCTTGGACTGCAAGGAGATTAAACCAGTCAGTCATAAAGGAAATCAATCCTGAATATTCATTGCAATATATTCATTGGAAGTCCCAATATTTGGCCAACTGATGAGAAGAGCGGACTCATTTGAGAAGACCCTGATTATGGGAGAGATTGCAGGCAGGAGGAGGAGAAGATGACAGAGGATAAGATGGTTGGATGATGTCACTGACTCAATGGACATGAGTTTGAGCAAGCTCTGGGAGTTGGTGATGGACAGGGAAACCTGGTGTGCTGCAGTCCAAAGAGTCGGACATGACTGAGTGAATGAATAACAAAGAAACATTGAAGAGACAAGTGGATGAAATGACTGCAAGAATCTTGAAGGAAAGAGTCCCATAGAGAGGTCAGCAGAGACCTTCTGTCAATGAATCCAGCAGGTGAGAGGCCGCCTGTAAGGAGGGAGCCAGCTAGGGCAGGCTTGTGTGCCCCCCAGTTCATATGTTGAAATCCTAACCCCCAAAGATGGCGGTATTAGGAGGTGGGGCTGGTGGGAGGTGCTTACACCATGAGGGTGGAGCCTGATGAATAGGCTCAGTGCCTTATGAAAGAGATCCCGGAGGTCCCTCACCCCTTCTGCCATGGGAGACATAGGGAGAAGGTGCCCTCTGCGGACCAGGAAGAGGGACATCACTGGAACAAGGACACACTGGCGCCTTCATCTTGGACTTCCCAGCCTCCAGAATTGTGAGAAAGAAATTTTTGTTGTTTAGAAGCTACCTGATCTTTGTATTTTGTTACAGGAGCCAAATGGGCTGAGACAGGAAATGCATAGCTTTCTCCTTCCTCCCTCTGGGACAGCCACCTGGGACAAGATGGGGGCAGAGAGCCAAATGGAGGCAAACGGAGAATCTGGGGTAAGAATGGGGACGTCAGTCCTCAGTCCCTTCAGTACATGTCACTGATGGGAACTGAGAAGGAAAGGCAAGTCCTGACAGAAGCCACAGATTGTGGCAGCCTTTATGACCAGAGATGAAGTACTCCCCATGAGGACTCACAGAGAGGGTGAGATGGAGATGCCTGGAAAACAGCTGATATCGTGCACAACACATGGAGGCTTCCAAAGGCACTGAGATAGAGATTGTTGGGCTTATGGTGACCCCACTGAGAACTCTGGCATCAAGGGACCCCGGGAGACGAGCATGTGTAGCTTGGAAACATTTCTGAATTCCCAAATAGTCTTACTCATGCACACCTCTACCAGGGCTGCTAAGAGCACTTCAGTCTGCTGGCTCTGTTCTCAGGGTTCCCGGGGTCAGCGCAGAGGAGTCAACGCCAGGAGGAAGGATGTTGTCATCCACTCTGTGTGCTTTTGACTCACGTGAAGAAGCAAACAAAGGGTACAGCTGCATACACTTAACTTTGTTCATTTCTCTTCTGGAGCCTGATTTGATAAGCGTGCCTGATGAGATGAGAAACACATGCTATCTTGAGTGTCCATTTTTCTAATACACTGCAAGATGTTTTAGAATATATTTGGTGATTGTTATGCTATTTCTGAAAAGGCAGTACACACACATGGTTCAAAAATAAAAGCAACATAAAAAGCCTCACTCCCACCCTTGTCATCTGTTTGGCTCCCTCCCTTTCAGTCTGATAACCATTTGCTCCTTTGTGAAAATACAGGCACATAGGGAGAAATATTTTTGCTTCCTTCCTTTTCTTATACAAAAGGAAATGTTCAATACACAATACTCTGTATCTTACATTTTTTCTGTTTCTTAACATATCCTAGGGATAACTTTGTATCAACACATGGAGTGAGTCCTCACTATTTTTAAAAAATAGATATTAATATATAATATTCCATGGCTGCTGCTGCTGCTAAGTCGCTTCTGTTGTGTCCAACTCTGTGCAAACCCATGGACTGCAGCCCACCAGGCTCCTCCATCCATGGGATTTTCCAGGCAAGAACACTAGATTGGGTTGCCATTTCCTTCTCCAATGCATGAAAGTGAAAAGTGAAAGTGAAGTCACTCAGTCGTGTCCGACTCTTAGCGACCCCATGGACTGCAGCCCACCAGGCTCCTCTATCCATGGGATTTTCCAGGCAAGAGTGCTGGAGTAGGGTGCCATTGCCTTCTCCTAATATTCCACGCAGAGGTGTTTTAATTTATTTAACCCATTCCCTGTTGGGAATATCACTTGGCTTGTTGGCATTTATCTTCTCTTATTAACAAGGTTTCAGTGAGTAATCTAGTATACTCATCATTTCTTATACAGGCAGGGATATTTGCAAAAATAAATTCCTAGAAATGCAGCCAATGGAGTCAAACACCCTACCCTTCTACTTCCAAAGGAACAATCCTCTTGATTATTTAAAAGACTCCAGCTTTTAATTCCAATGGTCTAAAAGTTTTAGGGACAGAGTTAATGCAATCCAAGAGCCGAGAATTCATCTACCAGGCAAGTATTTTGATGTTGATTGATAGATGCCCTAGCATTCCAAAGACAGTCTGAAAAAATTTTCATTCCTAGCAACAGCAGCATATGCTTCAAAATTACATGGTAAAATCGGTATTTATATTGCAAGTAACCATGGACTTTGAAAAAAAAGTAAAACAAACCACAACAAAAAGCCAACCACACCGTTAACAATAACAACCAAATGTGAAAAAAAGTCACTTTCCAATGTTTCTGTTAACACACAGCAAGGTGGATTTGTAGCCGAGCAGAGCCCTGTGTATGGGCTCTTCCCAGGACAGAGAACCCCCATGTTCTCGATGTCCTCTGCCTGCCTCTTGTTTGTAGAAAACCTTTAGCTTCCTAGGCTTTCCCCAAATTCCAAACAATATGTTTAATCAGAGAAGTGAGAAAATGTGGAAACAGGAAAACACTCAAGCAAGACCAAAAAAAAAAAAAAAAAAATAGCCATTAAACAAAAGGATCTTTAGTTCTTCCTCAAGGACTATAAATAATATTCTCAGCCACATCCTTTGAGCTGCTTTATAGATACTAAAACCCTCACCAGGTAGAAAAAGTTAACTCTATGCTACCCAGATGCATATAGACCCCAGATTGGAATCAGAAGTTTGATGATATTGACTCCCAGTGACCTCACCATTAAGAAGTCAGAAGAATGCCCTTGAGCTGATCATACACCCTGTAACTGTCTCCCTACCCTGTCCTTAAAAACCTTTCCCTGAAAGCCATGGAGGAGTTTGGGTCTTTTGAACATTATCCACCCAGATTCCTTGTTTGTTGTGGACAATAAATACTGTACTTTCCTTCACCACTGGTGTCAGTAGACTTGGTTTTACTGTGCAGAGATGAATGGACCCAAGTTTGGCTTCTAAGAAATGGAGGGAAGATTTTCTCATAAAGGAAAAACACAAGAAAACCTGGCCATTTAAATGTTGTGAGGATAGACCATGCAATAAAACTTAACCATTAAAAACCTTCAGGAGAAAAGTGGGTTTAGCTCCATGAAACTCCCATCTACCCGAAAACTTCTCTTACAAATCTCCACCATTTGTCTCAGCCATTTTTGTTTGTGGTTAAAGTTTTTACCATAAGGCAGGGCTCGGGTTGGATGTATTCAAAAAAATATATTGAATCTGTATTTTGAAGTACAAGCCACATCCAGGAGGTACACTCAACCATGCTCTGCAGCTAAGTGGAAATGTCTCAATAACGTGGTGGCTAGGTTAATAAAGACTGAAAACCATTTTAACTTAGAATGCATTATGCACCTTCTGGCCTTGTGAAGATGGTGTCCTGAATGGAAGGTGAATCTTTTCTGGTTGAGTCGGGCCATCACCATAAACTTGGGTTATTGTAGCATTCTGCAGGTGTTTTGTGCTGTTGTTCCTGCTGGTGACCTGGGAGGGTGAGGTTTAGAGTGATTTTCACAATGTTTTTGTGTGATGTGGAATTATGCTGTGGCTAACCAGGTCTCTTTCCATGATGGTCAGTCTTCAGAGTGCTTTTCTAGGCCCAAGATCAGACACCAGTCCTTCTATGTCTCTATCTTGTGACCTTAGCTGCAAGATGGAGTGTCTCCTGTCTGTCTCTGGACAAAGCACATAGCTCCAGGACTGATGTTAATAGTGGTCTTCCTGATTCCTGAATGGAAGGTGAATCTTTTCTGGTTGAGTCGGGCCATCACCATAAACTTGGGTTATTGTAGCATTCTGCAGGTGTTTTGTGCTGTTGTTCCTGCTGGTGACCTGGGAGGGTGAGGTTTAGAGTGATTTTCACAATGTTTTTGTGTGATGTGGAATTATGCTGTGGCTAACCAGGTCTCTTTCCATGATGGTCAGTCTTCAGAGTGCTTTTCTAGGCCCAAGATCAGACACCAGTCCTTCTATGTCTCTATCTTGTGACCTTAGCTGCAAGATGGAGTGTCTCCTGTCTGTCTCTGGACAAAGCACATAGCTCCAGGACTGATGTTAATAGTGGTCTTCCTGATAAAAAAACACCGCACCTTCTCTTCACCACCCCTTCCTGTTAACATTACAGAGAATTATTTTTATTTATGGTAAATTCATTACAGTGTAAATGTTTAATTAAAAAAAATCTAACAGCACTTTTTTTTTTTTTTTTTGGCTATACAGTAGGTCCTTGTTGGTTATCCATTTAAAGTATAGCAGTGTGTACATGTCTGTCCCAAACTCCCTAACTATCCCTTCCCCCAATCCTTTCCCCTGGCAACCATAAGTTCCTTCTCTGAGTTGGTGAGTCTCTTTCTATTTTGTAAATTAGTTCGTTTGTATCATTTGTTTCTAGAATCTACATATAAGGGATGTAATATTTCTCCTTCTCTGTCTGACTTACTTCGCTCAGGATGGCACTCTCTGGGTGCATGCATGTGGCTGCAGATGAGGTTATTTCATTCTTTTAAATGGTTGAGTAATATTCCATTGTATATATGTGCCACATTTTCTTTATCCATTTCCTGTCAATAGACATTTAGGTTGCTTCCATGTCTTGGCTATTGTAAACAGTGCTGCAATGAACAGTGGGGTTGCCTGTATACTTCTGGGTCATGTTTTTCTCCAGATATATGCCCAGAAGTGGGACTGCAGAGTCATATGTTATGTCCTTTTTTAATTTTTTTAAGGAATCTCCACACTGTCCTCCATAGTGGTTGTACCAATTTACATTCCCACCAACAGCAACACCAGCGTTCTGGTTAATAATGTTTCATATCAATTAAAGGTTTTAATATGTATAAGATATTTGGTGCCATTTCTCATAATGAAACAGAACAAAGTGTTTTCCACCCGAGCCATGTGTTGTCCACCACAGCTGGTGTGCTGGTCTTCACTGTGGATGGTGTCGTGGAGTCTGAAGACTGTCAGGCGGTCTTCACAGGGCAATGCTCTTTCGCAGTGCTATGCACAGGAGTCCCTGCCTGGAGTGCAGTTCAATGCCATTCCTATGAAAGGGGTCAGTGCTTTGAAATGGATGGGTCTGAAGTTACTTGACCTCTGCCACCGTCAGGGTTCTTAGTTATGTAAAACAGAACTGTCTCCCAATAGTGCATTATAGGATATTAAGTTCCAACATCTCTTGGAGGGGAAGGAATTAGGAAAGAATCAGGAATAATATCCAAATGACATCCCTTGTCCAGTAGAGAGCCTACTGCCCAGATCTCTGAGCAAAGGGACTGAAGCTTGGACCATGGATGTGCAGTCTAAGAGCTGACCAACAGGACTTCCCTGGTGGCACAGTGGATAAGAATCCACTTGCCCTTGTAGAGGACATGAAGTCCACCCTTGGTCTGGGAAGATTCCACGTGCCACTAAACCTTTACACCACAACTACTGATCCTGCCCACCTAGAACCCGTGCTCCACAAGAAGAGAAGCCACTGCAATGGGAAGCCCAGGGAAGAGTGTAAAACAGAACTGTCTCCCAATAGTGCATTATAGGATATTAAGTTCCAACATCTCTTGGAGGGGAAGGAATTAGGAAAGAATCAGGAATAATATCCAAATGACATCACTTGTCCAGTAGAGAGCCTACTGCCCAGATCTCTGAGCAAAGGGACTGAAGCTTGGACCATGGATGTGCAGTCTAAGAGCTACAGGACTTCCCTGGTAGCACAGTGGATAAGAACTCACCTGCCCTTGTAGGGGACAAGAAGTCCACCCCTGGTCTGGGAAGATTCCATGTGCCACTAAACCTTTACACCACAACTACTGATCCTGCCCGCCTAGAGCCTGTGCTCCACAAGAAGAGAAGCCACTGCAATGAGAAGCCCATGAACCACAGGGAAGAGTAGTCCTGCCTTGCTGCAACTAGTGAAATCCTGCACAGAACAGCGAAGACCTAGTGCAGCCGATAAATAACTGAATAGAAAAAAAGAAAAGATCTGACTAACAGAATCCCCATCAACTCTGCTCAGAAAGTCTGATGTTATCACACTCAGTTTCCAAATCTATAAAGTGAGCAATAGCGAGAATGCCTACCTCACGGAGTTATTTTTAGAATTTAATGACTTAATACGTGTAGTCTGCTACTGAGCCAAACATGGGTCATTTGCCCACATGCAGCAATGCCAACCTACTGGCACTGGGTTGCAGTGAAGGAAAGTACAGTGTTTATTGCAGGCGCCAAGCAGGGAGAACTGGCAGCTCGTCCTCAAAAGACTCAGACTCCCTGATGACTGTCAGGGAAAAGGTTTAAAGGCAACATTTGGTGGGAGGGTTGCAACTTGTGGATTTTTTTTCTGATTGGTTGGTGGTGAATGTAACACAATGACATTTTGAGTCTCAATCATCAACCTTCTGGTTCCAACCAGCCTGCAGTATCTGTGCTTGTGGTCACCATCCTTCATCAGGGTAGGGGTCTTATTTCTAGGAGGACAACTCAGGTGTCTATCAGATTGTTACGTGTCTCCCTTGAGGAGTAACTGGAATTCTGTTTTATTGCTGATCTATTGTTATCACTTTCCTTGTTTAACCACTTTTCCTTTGTTTCTGCATTTCCTCACTTCCCTAATTAGTAACTGCTTAAGTCTGTTCTTTGGAGAAGGCAATGGCACCCCATTCTGGTATTCTTGCCTGGAAAATCCCATGGACGGAGGAGCCTGGTGCGCTGCAGTCCATGGCGTTGCTAAGAGTCGGACATGACTGAGCGACTTCACTTTTTACTTTCATGCACTGGAGACGGAAATGGCAACCCACTCCAGTGTTCTTGCCTGGAGAATCCCAGGGACAGGGGAGCCTGATGGGCTGCTGTCTATGGGGTTGCACAGAGTCAGACATGATTGAAGTGGCTTAGCAGCATCAAGTCTGTTCTTTGAAACTCAGGGCAGGTTTAGGAGACTAAAGTTTTTTTTTCTACAAACAAGAACCAGGGGACAGAGAGGGGCTTTTGGGCTTAGGAGGGCCCTACAGGGTCCTGCTTTTTTCAAATCCAGTACAGTGTGTCCACATAGCAAATGCTTCCTCTTCATTACTTCCTCTTCCCCCCCTTTCCTTTCTTATTTTTTATTTTTCTCTGCCTCTGCCCCGTTTCTTCCTTATTTCCAACACATGAGTGATACAGTTCAGTTCAGTTCAGTTCAGTCGCTCAGGCGTGTCTGACTCTTTGCGACCCCATGAATCGCAGTACTCCAGGCAGCCCTGTCCATCACCAACTCCCGGAGTTCACTCAGACTCACGTCCATTGAGTCCGTGATGCCATCCAGCCATCTCATCC
>SJXQ01008455.1:4680-33094 GCA_006408695.1 Aepyceros melampus
TTTTGTTTAATTCCAAAATCACTGTAGATGGTGACTGCAGCCATGAAATTAAAAGATGCTTACTCCTTGGAAGAAATTTATGAGCAACCTAGATAGCGTGTTCAAAAGCAGACACATTACTTTGTCGACTAAGGTCCATCTAGTCAAGGCTATGGTTTTTCCTGTGGTCATCTATGGATGTGAGAGTTGGACTGTGAAGAAAGCTGAGCGCCAAAGAATTGATGCTTTTGAACTGTGGTGTTGGAGAAGACTCTTGAGAGTCCCTTGGACTGCAAGGAGATCCAACCAGTCCACTCTGAAGGAGATCAGCCCTGGGATTTCTTTGGAAGGAATGATGCTAAAGCTGAAACTCCAGTACTTTGGCCACCTCATGCGAAGAGTTGACTCATTGGAAAAGACTCTGATGCTGGGAGGGATTGGGGGCAGGAGGAGAAGAGGACGACAGATGATGAGATGGCTGGATGGCATCACTGACTCAATGGATGTGAGTCTGAGTGAACTCTGGGAGCTGGTGATGGACAGGGAGGCCTGGCGTGCTGCGATTGATGGGGTCGCAAAGTGTCGGACACAACTGAGTGACTAAACTGAACTGAACCAAATAGAGAAAGAGGTGATAAACAGCCTGTTTGCCAGCATCCAAAGGAGGGCATGACAATTTAAATGGATATGTTATCTTCTATAACCTTAGACTGAGACACAAGTTGATTACCTACCACTTGACATCTTGTATCTGCCTGGAACTAATATTTAGCATCTCTTACATTCTATTTTAGTACTAAAAGACAGAATAATGGTTTGTAAAGGGACACTGATATGGAAATTTCTCTAATCAAACACAACATTGCTATGTAGAAAAGAAGTGTTAAGTATGTTTCACTTTGTTGGAACAGCCAGGATTCAAGTATAATGTTCCATGCAACAAGTTCTCCATGGTCCAGCTGAAAGTAGACCTTTTTCTGAGTACACTGTGAAGTTCTATTTATTTTTTCAGTTTGACTCAAGATTTATATAGTGATATATTTGATAAATATTAAAGCATTTGGTAATTTTTTATAATTGATAGTATAACAACACATAAAAAGGAAAGACATGGACTTACATATAATGTATGTCATATATGATGGTCAAATTGCTGCTGACGACAAAGATGAAAGTGAAAAGTGAAAGTCGTTCAGTCTGACTCTTTGTGACCCCATGGACTACACAGTCCATGGAATTCTCCAGGCCAGAATACTGGAGTGGGAAACCTATCCCTTCTCCAGGGGGTCTTCCAAACCCAGGGATCAAACCCAGGACTTCCACATTGCAGGCTAATTATTTACCCAGCTGAGCCACAAGGGAAGCTTATAATGTATGTCATATATGATGGTCAAATTGCTGCTGACGACAAAGATGAAAGTGAAAAGTGAAAGTCGTTCAGTCTGACTCTTTGTGACCCCATGGACTACACGGTCCATGGAATTCTCCAGGCCAGAATACTGGAGTGGGAAACCTATCCCTTCTCCAGGGGGTCTTCCAAACCCAGGGATCAAACCCAGGACTTCCATATTGCAGGCTAATTATTTACCCAGCTGAGCCACAAGGGAAGCCCCAAAATACTAGAGTGGGCAGCCTATCCCTTCTCCAGCAGATCTTCTCAACTCAGGAATTGAACTGGAGTCTCCTAAAGAAAGGCAGATTCTTTACCAACTGAGCTATCAGGGAAAGATCCTTTAAGAAAATCACCTGACTATAGGCAGAAAGCCTTAGAGTCTTATGTCCATAAAGTAGACCATTTCCTGACAGCTCATGAATGGGTTACCACAGCACTGTATCTCAGAAAGTCCTTGAATTCACTTCGCTGATCATTTGTGGATACTTTCCTTAATTACTTGCATGTGGAAGATATTGAACTAGTAGTAACATGTACTTTAATTAATCAGTTTGCTTTCTCTTCAACTATTTTTTATTTCCTTGACATAAAATCATCAAGAATTTTTCAGTTCAGTTGCTCAGTCATGTACGACTCTCTGTGACCCCATGAATCGCGGCATGCCAGGCCTCCCTGTCCATCACCAACTCCTGGAGTTCGCCCAAACTCATGTGCATTGAGTCCGTGATGTCATGCAGCCATCTCATCCTCTGTCGTCCCCTTCTCCTCCTGCCTCTAATCCCTCCCAGCATCAGGGTCCTTTCTAATGAGTCAACTCTTCACATGAGGCGGCCAAAGTATTGGAGTTTCAGCCTCAGCATCAGTCCTTCCAATGAACACCCAGGACTGGTCTCCTTCAGGATGGACTGGTTGGATCTCCTTGCAATCCAAGGGACTCTCAAGAGTCTCCTCCAACATCCCAGTTCAAAAGCATCACCTCTTGGGCACTCAGCTTTCTTCACCATCCAACTCTCACATCCATATATGACCACTGGGAAAACCATACCGTTGACTAGATAGACTTTTGTTGGCAAAGTAATAGCTCGGCTTTTCAATATTCTGTCTAGGTTGGTCATAACTTTCCTTCCAAGGAGTAAGTGTCTTTTAATTTCATGGCTGCTGTCACCATCTGCAGTGATTTTGGAGCCCAGAAAAATAAAGTCAGCCAATTTTTCCACATCTATCTGCCATGAAGTGATGGGACCAGATGCCATGATCTTCGTTTTCTAAATGTTGAGCTTTAAGCCAACTTTTTCACTCTCCTCTTTCACTTTCATCAAGAGGCTTTTTAGTTCCTCTTCACTTTCTGCGATAAGGGTAGTGTCATCTGCATATCTGAGGTGACTGATATTTCTCCTGGCAATCTTGATTCCAGCTTGTGCTTCTTCCAGCCCAGCGTTTCTCATGATGTACTCTGCAAGTAAGTTAATTAAGCAGGGTGACAATATACAGCCTTAACGTACTCCTTTTCTATTTGGAACCAGTCTGTTGTTCCATGTCCAGTTCTCATTGTTGCTTCCTGACCTGCATATAGGTTTCTCAAGAGGCAGGTCAGGTAGTCTGATATTCCCATCTCTTTCAGAATTTTCCACAGTTTATTGTGATCCACACAGTCAAAGGCTTTGGTGTAGTCAATAAAGCAGAAATAGATGTTTTTCTGAAACTCTCTTGTTTTTTTGATGACCCAGCAGATGTTGGCAATTTTGACATACGTATATTTAATCAACTTTCAAGGGGAAAAGTCTGAGAAAGAGGAAGCTATTCTCCCTAATCCCACCACTGAGGAGGATACAAGGAATGATTGCATAGGGTAATGAAATGCAAAGCCTCAAGATTCTTCAGAACTCCTGACCAAAGGGTTAAAAACAAAGATTTCAGGAACAATGGAATATAAGGGCTAATTTTTAGTTGGTTTAAAATGAATTTAAATCATGTGATACAAATAAATATTGTGTTCATATTAACAGATTAAATTCAATGCTAAACCCCCAAGTAAGTTTTGGTAGTAAGGGGATTTGTTAATATTTTTATTATTCTACCCTTGTTTATCTCCATTAGTACACGACATCATTCATTTCTTCCTTTTGAAAAGTCTCTGCTTACTTTCTTTGGGGTGTGTGTGTATGTGTGTGTAGTTATACCTGCATTTCCTTCTAGAATCTCATTTTTCTTAAGAGCTTTGGAAAACATTTTGGAGCATCTGCTAATGTAATGCCTCTTTATGTACTAAAATGTTCACAATAAGAGCAAAATAATTATACTACATAATGGAAACTCATTCTTCTTACAATATCTAAACATCAGACAATAAAATGATGTCTAAGAATCAAAATACTATTCTTTAGAGGTTTTCATAGTCACTGTAAAAATAAGTATGCAGTTTATACCTTTACTGATAGGTATTATCAAAGAAATGAAGTTTTATTGTAACAAAGAAATTTTGGTTAAATAAAACCAACTTAAATTTCTGAAAAATTTCTCCCATCCTTATGGCAGAAAACAAAAAGGAACTAAAGAGCCTCTTGATGAAAGTTAAAAAGGAGAGTGAAAAAGTTGGCTTAAAACTCAACATTCAAAACACTAAGATCATGGAATCTGGTCCCACCACTTCATGGCAAATAGATGGGGAAACAATGGAAACTTTGACAGACTATTTTCTTGGGGTCCAAAATCACTGAAAATGGTGACTTCAGCCATGAAATTAAAAGACATTGTTCCTTGGAAGGAAAGCTATGACCAACCTAGACAGAATATTAAAAAGCAGAGACATTACTTTGCCAACAAAGGTCTGTCTACTCAAAGCTATGATTTTTCCAGTAGTCATGTATGGATGTGAGAGTTGGACTATAAAGAAAGCTGAGTGCCAAAGAATTGATGCTTTTGAACTGTGATGTTGAAGACACTTGAGAGTCCCTTGGACTTCAAGGAGATTCAACCAGTCCATCCTGAAGGAAACTAGTCCTGAATATTCATTGGAAGGACTGATGCTAAAGCTGAAACTCCAATACTTTGGCCATCTATGTGAAGAACTGACTCATTTGAAAAGACCCTGATGCTGGGAAAGATTGAAGGCAGGAGGAGAAGGGGATGACAGATGATGAGATGGTTGGATGGCATCACCGACTGGATGAACATGATTTTGAGCAAGCTCCAAGAGTTGCTGATGGACAGATAAACCTGGCATGCTGCAGTCCATGGGTTTGCAAAGAGTCAGATACAACTGAGCAACTGAACTGATAAGTAGTCTATTAAACTTGATAATCTGAATAACTGAGAATGATCACATGTATTCTTAATGTAATTCTAAATTTTAAAAAAATGTAAAGAAAAGAAATCAGGAGGCATTAGTGTCAAGAACTCGCCTATCAATGCACAAGACATAAGAGATGAGGGTTTGATCCCTAAATCAGGAAGATCCCCTGGAGGAAGCAACAACAATCACTCTAGTCATTCTTGCCAGGAGAATCCCACGGACAGAAGAGCCTGGTGGGCTACAGTCCATAGGGTCACGGAGTGGGACACAACTGAAGCGACTTAGCATGTACACACATTCTATTAAATTTAATTGTGTAAATAACTGAGCATTACCACATATATTCTTAATGGAACTCTGTTTCAAAATAAATAAGTAAATAAGATCAAATAAATCACTAAAGCTATAATGAATACTCTAATTATTAATGAAGCATTTGGGATGACTAGTTATAATAAATATCATTAGCATTTTTCTCACAGCTTATTTTTCCTGATTATTCTTTAATTTTTATCGTTTCTATTTCAGACAAATTGGAGGTCACTTTAACAGCAATTCACTAAAAGCCTTGCAAGTTGCTTTTACTTTTTAAATAACATTAACCACAGCATTTCTTAAAAAGTGGAGTTGGGGGGGACTTCATTACCATTGCTACAAGAGGAAAAGAGATGTTGCGTTTAATTTCAAGAAAGGATTTTTTTTTAAACAAATGAAATGTCACACTAGTTCAAACTGTCATTTTTTTAAAAAATTGCACTTCTCTATATCATTTTTTGGAAACTGCTAAAATGTCTTTCTTTCCTAAGATATTTTGGCTGGCATTCAGCATTTCTTATTTTTATGTTATCTCACGTGACTTTTTGTTAAGAGACACTTCAGGATATTTTTCATAAAATGTATTCAGTTTAGAGACTCAGGTTTATTTTATTTTTTACACTAATGCAACATTATCTTTGCTCTCCTTACAAGAACAAAGATATCTCGAAAGAGTAAAGCTTCTCAAGGTCATTGGCCTGTGTCTTCCAACTCCTCAACTAGGTATTCATTTTTCTTTGTTTCTTGTCAGTGCGCCGTGATAGCCTTCACATCTGTCTGTGCCTTTGCTTTTATTAGCAGGAAATACAGCTATAGCTTCAGTGTCATGTGTACTATAAAGACAGGATTTTCAAGAGATTTGACAACTCTCATATTTCCCGAAGTATTCTCAATGTAACACAGAAACAGTTTATTACTGCTAAGTAGTGACTGTCTCTCCAGCTTGAATAATGAAGTTCTCCAGGTCAATATTTTATACAATGATACATTTAAGGAAGCATTTCTCTTCAACTTGGCACTAAAACAATGGCTGTCATAACACAGATCTATGTATTATCAATCTCACATGCCACCATAATCAATCTAATTCGCAGAGCAGGGAAAATGTAATATGTTATTGAGTTAATCCAGGAATTTTCTTCTACCAAAGTGTTTATAAAGGAACATAATACAGTTATTTACAGAGATAACTCCTACTCTACAGTGTGGAATAAATTTAACCTTCTGTGAAGAGTGCTCACAGCTGCAGGTGATTTACCTGTGTTAAATGAAAGGCCTGGAAAGACCTTTCAGTTCTGTAAGCCTCAAGCCTGAGCTTCACAAATCCACTCAGAGAGTGAGATGGGACAGAGAGGAAGATAGGCATTAAAAAAAAGTCTGGCTCCGAAAAACATACACACAATACCCATAGCACAAAGTGTGCTTTATGGAATCATTAAAAATCAAAATCTTGCCCATCTTCCATTTGAATATTTCATGACAAGAGGCCATTTCTAGGGGAGAACTGCTTCCTTGCTGGTCAGTGGGGTTTAACATGGAATAAATTCACAAACTTTTCATTTCAGTCTACAGAAGCCAAAGCATACATCTGCATCAATCCTCTTGGCAGCAAAAAGCAAGTCCCTTTGAAGCTTTAAGTTTGTACCAACACCTGTTAAGACTCTCCCTGCCCTCGATTCCATTTTATATCTGGCAGCATTGCAAGCAAACTCCAACTGAAGATGTTTCCACAAAATAAAGAAAATGTACCTTGGCCAGAGATGTACATCCATTTGTTTTTTTCTTTCTCATATTTTTCTCCTTTTCATAGCATCTGCTCCTATTGCTCTGAGTGAGGAAACTCTCACTGGTTAAGTTTTCTCAGCTCTGTGGATTGGTGAGTAATTCATTTCAATGGGAAAACCATTTTCATTTAGATTTTGACCTGCATTTTCCACTGAAGCTTTATGCATTATCAAGCTAACTCTTGTATATATTTTTCAATGGTTCAGAGCCAATAGGAAGAAATGTATCATTGGCACCCCAGAACAAAGCACAATAATATGCTCATCACTTTTTACTTCTCTCCTGGCAGATTGCATCATACAAAGATGGATACACCTACGTATATTCTGTCTCACAAATTTCTCTTTGATGTTCCAGTAATACAACTCTATCAAGAGATGCAGTCCACATCCTTTCCTCTTGAACTTGGTGCATTTTTGTAATTGATCAAATAGAAGCTGGTAAAAGTAACTTTCTAGTTTATATGGCTATAGTATACCAGGTGCAGTGACTTTTTCCTGGTTCTCTTTCTCTGCTGCTCTGTCTTTCTGAACCTGGCCAACATGTTGTGAGGAAGGCGAGGCCTTATGTAGACATTATGTTAAAGTCTTCCAGGCAGCAGTTTCAGCTAATTCCCCCACTGATCAACTCTATCAAGAGATGCAGTCCACATCCTTTCCTCTTGAACTTGGTGCATTTTTGTAATTGCATCAAATAGAAGCTGGTAAAAGTAACTTTCTAGTTTATATGGCTATAGTATACCAGGTGCAGTGACTTTTTCCTGGTTCTCTTTCTCTGCTGCTCTGTCTTTCTGAACCTGGCCAACATGTTGTGAGGAAGGCGAGGCCTTATGTAGACATTATGTTAAAGTCTTCCAGGCAGCAGTTTCAGCTAATTCCCCCACTGATAGCCAGCATCCAACACCAGACATGTTAGTGGCATGACTTCAGATAATTCTAAAACCCAACTTTCAACTTTTCCAGTTGAAGCTCAAAATGTCATGAAACAGACAAGCCATCTCTGTTATGACTTACTTAGTAACATTTCTGGCACATAAATCGTGAGAGATAATAAATTGTTTTGTTTTAACCACCAGGTTTTGGGGGTGGTTTGTTACACAGCAGCAGATAACTAATATACTCCACCACATCTTTCAATTTCTTATCTTTAAAAGTTGTGTTTTCAAACACTTACACCAGGATTCTACATGCTGCCTTTCTCCCCACCATGCAAGTCTGTCCCCTGCCAAAATCCTTCTTTTTTTTAAATTAATTTTTATTTTTTAGTTTGTTTTGCTTTACAATACTGTATTCATTTTGCTATACNTAACACTGACCATGTCTCTTATTCTTGCATTTTCCCACTACAATGTCTGCAGAAACCTTAATGAAGTACTCACATGTTTCAAGATACATTGGTTTGGGGCCTGAGAAATTAAATGTGTGCCTCAGATGCCTCCAGAATGAGCTTGTCTATAAAAATGCCTTAGGCCAAGTGACCTTGCCCAGAGCATGAAGTGTATGTAACTCATCAGAGCAGAGGCCTGGGGGATTGATTCAGTGAGTCCATGAGAAGGACCTCTTTTCTGTCCTACACACTCTGAGAACTAGAAGCCTGAATATAATTGTCACTGCTTACCATCAAGTCCACATACCATTCAAATCAATATCCATAAGGGGTTCTTTGACTCAAGACTTTGCAGAGAACTTAATCACTGCATGGATACTAGAAAATGAGAAAGACATTGCTATAAAGTTTATTCTAACAAGTGTACTTGAGTATTACAAATACCATAAAAAGAGAATTTCCAATTATTTTGGTCACAAAATTATCCCTTCAAGTAGAATGTTATAATGGTTAGCCCCATACATAAAACATAGGAATGGCTCAAGTTTGAAGGGGCAACTAGAAATCCACATCCCAGCTTCTCTGTCTTGCTCTATTTCCCACTACAGAAGTCCCAAGGAATTGCTCAGAAACCCTACTGTGACACAGAGATGCAAAGTTTGTAAACCAATGTTGTCATTCTTTAACTCTGCTCTAATATGAAACCAGTTTTGAAATTAGTAAAAAAAAAAAAAAAGTTCTCAGTTATGACTGGGGAATATTGTCTATAGCATCTAGGTTGGATTTCTCAGAGGTTCTTCAGATTCTACAATTTCTATATAACTGAAGAACTCACTACTGCTGCTGCTGCTAAGTCGCTTCAGTTGTGTCTGACTCTGTGCGACCCCATAGACGGCAGCCCACCAGGCTCCCCCGTCCCTGGATTCTCCAGGCAAGAACACTAGAGTGGGTTGCCATTTCCTTCTCCAAAGAACTCACATGCTACCACAAAGGACCTTATCATTAATTTCACAGAATTGTTTCTCTAATTGCACCAAGTAAAAAATACAAAGTGACTTATCCATACAACTAAGAATATTATCCTTTTCCTTCATCAAGCTCCATAAGAGAAGCCTCCTGATCATTAACTATTATTTGGGAGAGTCTGTGGCTCAGCTGGTAAAGAATCCGCCTGCAATGTGGGAGGCCTGGGTTCGATCCCTGGGTTGGGAAGCTCCCCTGGAGAAGGGAAAGCTACCCACTCCAGTATTCTGGCCTGGAGAATTCCAAGGACTCTATAATCTATGAGGTTGCAAAGAGTTGGACATGACTGAGACTTGCACTTTCACTTTAATTCCATGTGTATATTTGCTTCCACTTATTTGTCCCAATTTTAAATTGTTCCAAGTTCTACCACTTTAGTAAGTAAGTAAGTAAGTAAGTCACTCAGTCGTGTCCGACTCCTTGTGACCCCATGGACTGCAGCCCACCAGGCTCCTCAGTCCATGAGATTCTCCAAGCAAGAATACTGGAGTGGGTTGCCATTTCCTTCTCCAGGGATCTTCCCGACCCAGGGATCGAACCCGGGTCTCCCGCATTGGAGGCAGACGCTTTAACCTCTGAGCCACCAGGGAAGTCCTCTACCACGTTAACCTCCTCAAATTTACCCTCTCTCTGTGTGTTAGTCCTACACAACCTGCTATGTATTCTAGTCATTACCTCATCTCTTTACCTCCTAAGTCACCTTCATACTTTCAGTCCCCTACCCTTTCTGCTTTTTAAACACTGAAGACAGAATAATTTCCAAAATCATTATGACTCTCTCCTGTTCAGGCATTTTCACTCACCCCCTCATCATGTAAATATCTTTGCTTGCTTGGCAAAGTTTTCCATTCTCAGATATTCAAGTGCAGTTTTTATGACTCTTCACAAACCCTTTATACCAATGAACACCAATATTATTTATCACCTAAAAGTATTTGATAATTTGATAATGATTAGATAATTCTCTAATCATTTGATAATGAATAGTAAAATAAAACTAGCCATTTTATTCAGTAAAGAGTCATAGTATCAAGTCCACTGAATTTTCAAATCAAAAATGGAAATGTGATTAGTGTTGACATTCATCACATCTCTAGCATCTATATATTCAAAGGAGATCTGAGTTCATAGTGTTATATACACCCATTTCATTTTCACTGCCTTCCAGAAAAATGGCCATTATTACATGGTAGTAATAAAAGTAGGTTTAGCAGTTGTAGCAAATGCTATTTGTTATATACCCAGCAGTTTGTTTATGTTACTTATTAATCACACCAACCTAGAGAAACTTCTACTGTTTTTGTTTAATAGATAGGGAAACAGAAGGTCAAGAAAAGTTAATTAACCTTCCCTAAGGACCCACCTGCTTAGTGATATTGAGGCACCAGACTAAGCAGTCTGGTTTCAGAGCCAAAATTCCTAACCAATATTCCAAACTTCATTCAAAGGCTCTCATGGATATCTGTTGAAACAGCGGACAAGTGAAGCATATGTTCCTTTCCTTCCAGTTCTCCTAGATAATGTGATGGGGAACAGGGATTTATACCTGTCTCAGGTATAGGTCGATTTTACTTTCTCATTTGTCACTCATTCCTTCTGTTTCCTGTTCTTGGTCTCTTACTATCCACTTCTGTGTCTCTGAAGATGGTTGGGAAACCAGAAGAACTGTATGAACTCTTAGGGGTATGTTTTGTGCTAACCTGCTGCTCTTACCCTACCTCCATGCCATACTTTGCCAAATTCCTCGGTCACTTGGGTTCTGAGAAGAGATCCTCCTATGTATGGGCATCCTCAGCTGTACCCAACAATCTTGCCCTGGCCCTATATTTAGCCTCTCTTTCTCCACCTTCTTCCCAGGCCTGTCAGTTATGGTAAGTGTTTATAACCCTGCCACTACAAGCCACTTCACTAGAGTGCTCACACACCCATATACCTGTGGAGATTGAGGAGGCAGGAGATGGGTTGTTTTAACTCTACCCTCAATACATCCCCTTAATTCTCTTAAAGAAAAGTTTCCTAATAAAACTTATGTTTTGAGTTTGGTGATCATGGTAAAAAGAGTCATATTTTGAACATCTTTCTACTCAGAATAAAAAGCATGTGCTGCGCTTAGTGGCTCAGTCATGTCTGACTTTGTGACCCCATGGACTGTAGCCCTACAGGCTCCTCTGTCCATGGGGATTCTCCAGGCAAGAATACGGGAGTGGGTTGCCATTTCCTACTCCAAGGGATTTTTCTGACCCAGGGATCGAACCCATGTCTCCCACATTGCAGGAGGATTTTTTACTGTCTGAGCCACCAGGGAAGCCCGAGAATAATGGAGTGGGTGAAAGTGAAAGAAGTGAAAGTGAAGTCGCTCAGTCGTGTCCGACTTTGCGACCCGTGAACTGTAGCCCACCAGGCTCCTCCGCACTTGGGATTCTCTAGGCAAGAATACTGAAGTGGGTTGCCATTTCCTTCTCCAGGGGATCTTCCTGACCCAGGGATCGAACCCAGGTCTCCCGCATTGCAGGCAGACGCTTTAACCTCTGAGCCACCAGGAAAGCCCAGTATCCCACCTTCCCAACACAAGAATTGAATCAGGTCTCCTGCATGGCAGGTAGATTCTTTACCAGTTGAGCTACAATCCCTGATTTTATGTCAGACTTCCAAATATGTGAAATTTCACCAATATCCATGTTCCATTTTAATACTTTTGTACCCAAAGTCCCTGAGGACACCAAAAATATGGAGATATTTTCTCCCAGTTCTACTCTTCTAAGTTACACAAGTTTCCGTTTGTTCAGGTTCTGATTTTCTACATGAATTATAATTAAATCCCATAATGTCTTAGAGACCCTGATACTACCAGTGAACAGGCCATGTGTTTTATGATGATTGTGTGGCTTCTGTCCATGAAAACTTATTATTAAAGTGCAGTTAAAAGACATGCAACATGTGAGTACTGAAATTAAGCCATCCAGAAGATATCACTTAAAAGCATATGTGTTTATGTTAAAGGAATGATACTTCATATGTTAGATAACGCTCTTGTTGAGAATTTGCTATGATGCTCAATGTCTGGGTTTAGTGTCCAAAGCTCAACAGTGAAACTCTGGGGAAGGCTTCATAGCCGAAAGAAAACGCTGAAGTAACAGCATCTTTCGTTTTCTAGGTGTGTTTCCACAAAAAAGATGCAGTAATTGCTTCTAAGGAGAAGAAGGCATTATTTTGGTTTGGAAAAAGATATATTAATAAGAGAATTGTACTTAATGAAAATGTAATGAGATTGAAATAATATAGGGAAATGAATTATAAAATATGTTGAATGTAAGCCCTAAATATTATCTGAACCAACAGAAATTAATTTCATATAATGTATGCAAAGCATGTTAGATGTTCAGTCGTGTCTGACTCTTTGCGACCCCTTGGAGCAGCCCATCAGGCTCCTCTGTCCATGGAATTCTCTAGGCAAGAATACTGGAGTGGGTAGCCATTCCCTTTTCCAGGGGATCTTCTCACCAGGGATCAAACCCCAGTTTCCCATATTGCAAGCAGATTCTTTACCATCTGAGCCACCAGGGAAGCCCATGTACAATATATAAAATAATTAATTCAGGGGGTTCATTAAGAACATAATAATGTTGTGTTATTAGACACTGCTAAATGTCTATCAAAAAGTTTCAGGTTTTTCAGTCAGGATATTCTAGCATTATGTTTTACTCAAAACAACCCCAAATCTCAGTGCTACATCACCATAAGTTTATTTCTCAGTCAGATAAATTCCACTGTGGGTCCAGGTAGCTCTTCAGGGCTTCTCTAAGCTTGTGGCATCTCCTATATCAATGTATCATTCCAATTCAAATTTTATTGGTCAAAGCAAGATCCATGACTACACAAAACTCCAGAGAGGCAGAGAAGTACTATTCTTTCTGTGTCTAGAAAGTTATTTTGGTGAATATCATAATAGTGACCACAAAAGTCAACTGGATTTTCTATAATTGCTGAAAAATGCTCTATAACCTAATCAATCATTAGGTTACTTTGTGATGTAAGATGAGAACAAGGGTGGTCAAATAATTGTCTTCTCTTATGCCATCAAGCAATTTTGTCTATACTAGTATCATGGAACATAGACCAAATATAAACAATATTTGAGTTTATAAACAGCTTCTAAAAATGCTAAATAAAATGAATTAACCAGTCAAAGTAATCCTTAAGTAATCCACCTAAGAACCCGTAAGGAAATTATCAGTATTTAATATGTTTGTGGCATGGGTGAAACCAACAAATAAGCTGTTAACAGACATAAAGAAAAACTAGGCACATATTATGTATTGTTAAAAAAAAATAAGTTGAACCAGCAAATTATAGCAATCAATCTAACTCCTTCATTTGAACAGAATGTTATGTAATTAGTATAATTAAAGGAAATCCTCATAATGAGTTAACTGAAGTACAAAAAGTTTGCATACGTAGTTCATAGAGTCACTTTATATCAAGATAACTGAAATGAGTCAGCACAACTAGTTAGGCAGGAATCTGTAAGATAAACCTGACCCTTCCATACCATCCTGATCCAGCTTCATTTTTCTGCTACCTGGCAGTTGTCCATTTTAAGAACATATAGGATGACCACTACTATTCAACATAGTTGAAGTCCAACATGGAAGTCCTAGCTACTGCAATGAAAGAAAAAAGAAAGAAAGAAAGAAAGAAAAGGAAACTAGATTGTAAAATTTACTGTTTGTAGGAGACATGATACGATACATAGGAAATCTTAAGGATACCATCAGAAAATTACTAGAGCTAATCTGTGAATTTAGCAAAGTTGCAGGATACAAAATTAATACATAGAAATCACTTGCATTCCTATACAATAACAATGAAAAATCAGGAAGAGAAATTAAGAAATAAATTCCATTTACCATTGCAACAAAAAATTAAATACCTAGGAATAAACCTACCTAAGGAGGCAAAAGATCTGTATACAGAAAACTACAAGACACTGATGAAAGAAATCAAACATGCAAACAGATGGAGAGATATTCCAGGTTCCTGCGTTAGAAGAATCAATATTGTGAAAATGACTGTACTACCAAATGCAATCTACAGATTCAATGTGATCCCTATCAAATTACCAATGGCATTTTTCACAGAACTAGAACAAAAAAATCTTCCAATTCACATGGAATAGCAAAAGACCCAGAATAGCCAAAGCAATCTTGAGAAAGAAGAATGGATCTAGAGGAATCAACCTTACTAACTTCAGACTATACTACAAAGCTGCAGTCATCAAGACAGTATGGTACTTGCACAAAACAGAAATATAGACCAATGGAAAAAGATAGAAAGTCCAGAGATAAACCTATGCACCTATGGGTAACTTATTTTTGAGAAAGAAGGCAAGAATATACAATGGAGCAAAGATGGTCTCTTCAATAAATGCTGCTGGGAAAACTGAACTGCTACATGTAAAAGAATGAAATTAGAACATTTCCTAACACCACACACAAAGATAAACTCAAAGTGGATTAAAGACCTAAATGTAAGACCAGAAACTATAAGACTCTTAGAGGAAAACATAAGCAGAACACACACATGCACACACACACACACATACACACACATATATATAGATACATAAATCACAGCAAGATCCTCTATGAGCCACCTCCTAAAGTAAGGGACATAAAAACAAAATCAAACAAGTAGGACCTAATTAAACTTAAAAGCTTTTGCACAGCAAAAGAAGCTATAAACAAGTTGAAAAGACAACCCGCAGGATGGGAGAAAATAATAGCAAATGAAACAATTGACCAAGGATTAATTTCCAAAATATAAAAGCAGCTTATTCAATTCGATAACAGAAAGACAAAAAAACCCAATCAAAAAGTGGGGAAAAGACCTAAACAGACATTTCTCCAAGGACATACAAATGTCTAATAAACCTATGAAAATATGCTCAACATCGCTCATTATTAGAGAAATGCAAATTAAAACTACAATGAGATATCACCTCACACCTGTCAGAATGGCCAACAAAAAATCTCAAATGATAAATGCTGGAGAGGATGGGGAGAAAACAAAACCCTCTTGCGCTGATGGTTTGAATATAAATTGATACAGCCACTATGTAAGACAGTATGGAGATTCCTTAACAAACTAGGAATAAAACCACCACATGACTCAGCAATTCCACTGCTAAGCATATACTCTGAGGAAATCAAAACTGAAAAAGACACAGGTACCCCAAGGTTTATTGCAGCTATATGTACAGTAGCTAGGACATGGAAGCAACCTAGATGTCCATTGACAGATGAATGGATAAAGAAGTTGTGGTACATATGCACCATGAAATGTTATTCAGCCATATAAAGGAATGCATTTGAGTCAGTTCCAATAAGGTGAGTGAATCTAGAACCTATTATGCTGAGTGAAGTAAGTTACAAAGAGAAAAACAAATATCGTATATTATCACATATATTTGGAATCCAGAAATACGGTCCTGTTGAACCCACTTGCAGAGTAGCAATGTAGACACAGAGAACAGACGTATGGACACAGCGAGGGTGTAGGTAGAGAGGGTGGGAGGTACGAAGAAAGTAACATGGAAACATATATTACCATATGTAAAAGCAATAGCCATTGGCAATTTGCTTTGTGACTCAGGGGACTCAAACTGGGGCTCTGCAACAACCTAGAGGGGTGGGATGGGGAGGGAGGTGGGAAGGATGTTCAAGAGGGAGGGGACATAGGTATACCTATGGCTGATTCATGTTGATATTTGGCAGAAATCAACACAGTTTTGTAGAGCATTTATCCTTCAATTAAAAATAAATTTAATTATATAAAAAAATAACATATAGGAAGAATCAAACCCTGTGGTTCCCTGATCTCTAGCACAGTGGCCATTATTTTAGTAAATTTTATGGCTGGTAAATGTGCATTTTCTAAGGCATGGAGTGTGGGTCAGGAGAATACTAGGGTTAAGGGGAATTCCTACTCCTCTTCTCCTTCCCCAAAAGAGGTGTCCTGCAGTTTCATCTTCTGGCCTAACTTTCTATATACTCTTTCCCATGTCCAGCAGTTTAAAATTTTACCCTACTTTGATTCGAAGCAGGGCTGGATAGGTAATAGTAGCCTGTAGTATATCCAGTCATACGTACCTAAATTACCAGTGCTTCTGCACCAAAGAATTGATGCTTTTGAACTGTGGTGCTGGAAGACTCTTGAGAGTCCCCTGGACTGCAAGGAGATCCAACCAGTCCATCCTAAAGGAGATCAGTCCTGGCTGTTCATTGGAAGGACTGATGCTGAAGCTGAAACTCCAATACTTTGGCCACCTGATGCAAAGAGATGACTCATTTGAAAAGACTCTGATGCTGGGAAAGATTGAGGGCAGGAGGAGAAGGGGATGACAGAGGATGAGATGACTGGATGGCATGACCAACTCAACGGACATCAGTTTGGGTAAACCCCAGGAGTTGGTGGACAGGGAGGCCTAGCGTGCTGAGTTCATGGGGTCACAAAGATTCGGACACGACTGAGCGATTGAACTGAACTGCATTTATTTATTTACTGCAAGCAATTCTGAAAATTGTAAAGTAAAAAGTCTCTCTCTTAACTCCAACCTTATCTCACTTCATTCTACACATTTAAATATGCTGACATAGGGGTTTCCCTTGTAGTCCAGTTTCTAAGACTTCATGTTAGCAATGCAAGGACCCTTTAATATAAATATTAGAATACATAATAACATATAAGATCTGTTACCTCTGTATAATAAAGTAATAAAGAGAGTGGTTATTTTGCTTTCACTTTGCAACTATGATACAAACACTAGATACAAACACAAAATCAAAGTTTGGAAAATTTGATATTAACAAAATTAGTGATAATCACCATTAATTTAGAAGGAAAATACTGTAATAAAATACATTTGGAGACCTGGATTTCCAATTCATGTGCTAAAATAAATTGCCAATTCTTTATTACACTTTGATCTTTAATATTTTTTTAAGCTGATGAAGCATTTTCTACTACAGATCTCACTGGAATGTTATTAACTTGCCAACTCAGTGGGGCTTAATCGTAGCAATTTTTAATATTTTTAAAGTTGTACACCACCCACAGGAGTTTCCAGTGAATTAGTTCCCACAGCTCACCCAGTGATTTTATATGCATATCTAGCTTTAAGCAATTATTACAATTTTAGAAACCACAGACAATTTGATTTTTCTCCTGATGAATTAATTTAGTTCTCATAATTGGTCATGGCCTTGTTCAAAAGTTCCAATTCAGTAACCCAGTATTAAAGCTCGATTCTTCTCTTGTCCACTATGCATTTTTGATTCAGTATTACATACAGATTAATCCTCCAGTCTCACCAGAGTCACGTCATTTCACCACTAAACTCATTTCATTGGCTGCCCTTCATGCATGTTTGACATCTCTTTTCATCATCAGTTTACAAGGTGCTCTTTACCTTCTTGTCAACTTCATGGAGTCCCATTTTCCTTCTGTTTTTAGGCTCTAGCCACAAAGGTAACTTTTTAGGGGGGAAAAATATATGGGAAACATCAATATACTGTACTGCCTTGAGAAGAGATTTTCTAAATAATACTCCAGTGACTAGATACAGCTCTTGTCACTTCAAAAGCTACACATCTTATTCTTCTTCACCGTTTACTACTTGAAGAATCAGCAGCAACTTAATGCTAGGCATTATAGCATCATATATTTCAGTCATTTTTACGATATTTCTTGAGGCTTCTGCCAAAATATTTAAGTGGAAATGGATTCAGTTTCTGCCCTACAGCTTACACTATAAGAGTATGTAGGCATCCATTTAATATCAAGAAGGAATCTGAAATTTCCATTTCTGAGATTATGTGCTCTTTAAATGTAGAGTTCACAGATACAAGGCTCTACAGATAGAACGAATCTGAGTTATAGGAAACTAGAAGTATACTGTAATTTTATAATTAATTATTCATATATATCCACCTTAATTCTTTAAACCAATTTACCTGTTAACTCTATATCCTTTTAACAATGTTCTTTATACTAGAGAGAGCTGTAACTCTGAAAGATTCTTAGCTCTTACTCCAGCTCCCCTCAGGGTCTCAAGAGATTTAATGTGTCGGTCTAGCTCTTGTAAATGCCCTAGCTACAGCTCTTTTTATTATGTTCTCATATAATCTTCTCGTGTCAAGGGTCTTCACTCACTTGGCGCATACTTTTGGGCTTAGACAGAGACTCTACAGACTCAGCATATTTCTGTATTGTATCTTTGAGACCTATTACTGGGACAGACTTGAATAACTGACACAAAACAGCCAGTAGATGATGCACAAAGAATTTGATGAGCTGGGATGATATCCTCCCGAGCAAACTTCAAAGATCAGAATTTAAACTGCCCTTGTAAGTAACTAAATTAGAGAAATATATTTACTCACTGTTCTTTTTAATGCTTTTGTTATTTTATGTCTTTGATTTCAACAGGTCCTGATAAAACCAGAGTTGTATTAATACTATTTTCTAACATGATTCAGATCTATTTGTTCATGACATAATTGTATGTGTGTGTATTCCAAAAGAATTATTGAAAAGCAAAACAAAGCCCAAACATTACTGGATCTAATAACTGAATTCAACAGTCTCAATATAAAGGGGTTGGCATTTAAATAGTACATATATATAAAACAGAGAAGGCAATGGCAACCCACTCCAGTATGCTTGCCTGGAAAATCCCATGAACAGAGGAGGCTGGCAGGCTGCAGTCCATGCAGTCGCTAAGAGTCGGACACGAGTGAGCAATTTCCCTTTCACTTTTCGATTTCATGCACCGGAGAAGGAAATGGCAACCCACTCAAGTGTTCTTGCCTGGAGAATCCCAGGGACGGTAGAGCCTGGTGGGCTGCTGTCTATGGGGTCGCACAGAGTCGGACACGACTGAAGCGACTTAGCAGCAGCAGCAACAAATAGAAAATAAAATTATCATTAATACTGCAGTTTGCCAAAATTAAGACTGTTAATGAAAATAAACTTTTAAACTAAAAAGCAAGCTAGTGACTGGGAGAGAACATTGCATATTACATATATCAGACAAAAAGATGTGTATCTAAAACTATACTGCTCTTTTGCTACTAGTCAAATGTGGCTATTTAAATCAAAGTTAAAACTTTTGCTACTTGGTCATACTACTGCTACCTTCATCATAACTACTCAATGGTCAAATGTGGCTAGTGGACTGTATCTAAAGCTCTATTGGACAGAGCTATTCCACATAGTATAAAGAACTTTCAAAAAGCTAATAATGAAAATATTATGTCCACCAACAGGGAAAAATCCAAATGTATAATCAATAGGTGAATGAATAAATACTGGTAACTTTATATTAAAAATTACTATTCACCAATAAAAAATAAACATATATCTCATAAACGTAAGACATGGAAGAATTGCACACTCTTTTTGTTGAACCAAAGAAGCCAGATCTATGTATCCTATGAGTCTATTTAGGTGAAGGCAAGGAACTTACAAAAATAAATCTATGGAGACTGAAATCATAGTTTTTACCTTTGAAAGGGATAGAGTATGAGAGAACTTTCTAGACCTAACATCCACCACACACATATATGTAGCCAAAACTTCAGAGAAGATGATCACTTTCATTTAACATCAAAAAAGCAACAAATTAATCAAATAAAGCAATACTAGTATGTGCCAACAGAAATGTCTAAAACAAAAACTGAAGTTACTAATGTCGAAGAGTTAGAAGTAACTAGAACATGCACACACTCCTGGTGGGATTGTAAATTGACGTGATCATTTTGGAAAACATTTTAGCAATATCTAACAAAGCTAAATACGTGCATACATCATAAACCAGTGATTTCATTTCTAGATATGTATCCTAGAAACGTACATGTCTGTTTGCAAAGAGACCTATAGAAGAATGTTCATAGCAGCATTATTTATAGTAACTCTAAATATAAATAGCCTAAATGTTCTTTAACAATATAAGGGGGGGTCAATGTAGTATCAGTACGATGAATTTCTATACAGTGATACATATCAACAAATCACAACTACATGCACCAACATGTCTGAATCACACAAATATAATGTCCCATAAAAGGACCCAAGCAGAAAAAAGACATACTCCATGATGTCATTTACATTAAGTTTAAAAACAGACTAAACTGCTCTATGGTGTTAGGATACTGATGATTTTTGAGAGCAAGAAGAACAAAAAGTAGGATGAGGGTTTCTAAGGTGCTGATAATGTTCCCGTTTGAGTTCTGAGTGCTGCTTACATGATGGGTTCACTTTAACAAAACATCACTTCTGTGCAATTCTGACATGTGCCGCCTTCTCTACATATTTTATGCTTAACATGCTTATTAAAATTTTTTTCATCAAAATATATCATTAGAAAAAGGAAAAGAATGCAAGAATATATTTGCAGTGCATGAAACAGATATCTCTTATCAGGGAAAGTTTATTGATGGTTCCCTATGAGTTACTATATGGTTGCCTTAACATCCATCATCTCAGATAATCTTCACAGCAACCGCATGATTAACCCCATTTTACTGAGGAACCTGAGGCTTAGAAGGTTTGAGTGATTTTCCTCAGGTCACCAACACAGGCTGACTTCAAATCCATGCTTTCAAGCTCATAAGTCATATAGTAACTGCTAGAAGGATTTTCCAAGCCATTCTTCCAGCCATAATTATATATCTATTTTTCCTCAGATTGTTTAAAGAATTAAGATACATTTTTGAATACATATATGTTCATACAGATAATATACTCTGTACTACAAACAGAAGCAACATGGTATATCAGAGCATGAACTCCGGACTCAGAAGGAATCCTGGGTCGATCAATCACTGGTCTGGTCTTAGAAAGTAACTGCTCTGAATCTTGGTCTCCTCCTTGGTAAAATGGTAGTACTTTCATATCTACCTAGAACAGTGTTTGACACTATAGAAAGAATGAGTGCTATTTTAACATGTCAAAGTGGTAAATACTTATAGTGAATATCTGCTAAGTAAATTAAAAAGTTTGAAATATTATCACATGCAGTCTAATCTGCAGCACAATTTAATTTGAAGCTGAGTAATGGTTTTGTGTTTCAATATGTCTAATAATATGCAGAACAGTTCTATTGATAAAAATAAATGAAATTCATCATGTAAATATAAGAAAAGCTAACTAATGGGAATATAACAAAATCTATGTTTACAAAAAATTATATACTGTATATAGCATTATATTTTTAATTAGATATTTTTAATTTTAAAATAAACATAGAACATGAATAAATAAAAGCTTAATAGCAATTTGTGACTCCTTTGACTTAATACCAGAAGGCAAGTTGAAAAGTACCCATAATATTTGAGATTTTCAAATCCATATATATATGAGTGTCCAATTTTTGGAAAGTAATCCAGGCCATCACTTATTTCATTTCTGGAATCTGATATCAGTATAGAAAATCTGGACATGTTATTCCTTTCCAAATGAATTAAAGCACATATTTGTATAACTACTTTTGAACTCATTTGCAGAGAATTATTCAAAGTGTTTATTCAAATGAATTATAATGCCAATTTTTTAAAAAGCCAAGTCTTTGAGCCAATATTTTCTAGCGAGCTGACATAGGCACTTTCTCAAATGATATTAACAAATTGGTATCTCTCGTAAGTAAAAATCATCTCCTGGTGTATTATGCCAGCAGTGTCATCTGATCTCTGTGTAGTACTCCAGACCTCTACATTCACCAGTCAGCCGTAAACTTACTGTGACTTAGATCAAGAAGATTATTTAATCCATGATAATCATGACCATATCCATGACTTGCTCTGTTTTTAGTATTTTATCCTCAGTTCAGTTCAGTCGCGCAGTCGTGTCCGACTCTTTGCGACCCCATGAATCGCAGCACGCCAGGCCTCCCTGTCCATCACCAACTCCCGGAGTTCACTCAGACTCACGTCCATTGAGTCTGTGATGCCATCCAGCCATCTCATCCTCGGTCGTCCCTTTCTCCTCCTGCCCCCAATCCCTCCCAGCATCAGGGTCTTTTCCAATGAGTCAACTCTTCGCATAAGGTGCCCAAAGTACTGGAGCTTCAGTTTTAGCATCATTCCTTCCAAAGAAATCCCAGGGTTGATCTCCTTCAGAATGGACTGGTTGGATCTCCTTGCAGTCCAAGGGACTCTCAAGAGTCTTCTCCAACACCACAGTTCAAAAGCATCAATTCTTCGGCGCTCAGCCTTCTTCACAGTCCAACTCTCACATCCATACATGACCACAGGAAAAACCATAGCCTTGACTAGACGGACCTTAGTCGGCAAAGTAATGTCTCTGCTTTTGAATATACTATCTAGGTTGGTCATAACTTTTCTTCCAAGGAGTAAGCGCCTTTTAATTTCATGGCTGCAGTCACCATCTGCAGTGATTTTGGAGCCCAAAAAAACAAAGTCTGACACTGTTTCTACTGTTTCCCCATCTATTTCCCATGAAGTGATGGGGCCAGATGCCATGATCTTCGTTTTCTGAATGTTGAGCTTCAAGCCAACTTTTCCACTCTCCTCTTTCACTTTCAACAAGAGGCTTTTTAGCTCCTCCTCACTTTCTGCCATAAGGGTGGTGTCATCTGCATATCTGAGATTATTGATATTTCTCCCAGCAATCTTGATTCCAGCTTGTGTTTCTTCCAGTCCAGCATTTCTCATGATGTACTCTGCATATAAGTTAAATAAGCAGGGTGACAATATACAGCCTTGACGTACTCCTTTTCCTATTTGGAACCAGTCTGTTGTTCCATGTCCAGTTCTAACTGTTGCTTCCTGACCTGCATACAGATTTCTCAAGAGGCAGGTCAGGTGGTCTGGTATTCCCATCTCTTTCAGAATTTTCCACAGTTTACTGTGATCCACACAGTCAAAGGCTTTGGCATAATCAATAAAGCAGAAATAGATGTTTTTCTGAAAAATAGACGTTTTTCTGGTATTTTATCCTACCCCCCCAAAAGAAAAAATGATTCCTGGAGAATAATGCAATGAAGAGAACTATGTTCAAATTAGTGTCACTTAAATTTATCTTTTGTACCCATACCAGCTTCAATAGCAACCAGTGAAAAAAAGATTTGTATTATTTTGGCTTATTTCCATTAATTTTAAGACATTTCTTAACATATGTGTGCCTGCTAAATCGCTTCAGTCATTCCCAACTCTGTGTGACCCTATGGACTGTAGCCTTCCAGTCTCCTCTGTCAATGGGATTCTCCAGGCAAGAATATTGGAGTGGGTTGCATGTCCTCCTCCAGGGGACCTTTCCGATCTAGGGATCAAACCTGAGTCTTTTGGGTCTATTTGCACTGGCAGGTGGGTTCTTTACCACTAGTGCCACCTAGGAAGCCCCTTAACATATAAAAATAAATAATTGTTTATTGTTCTCAGAGAAACTAAACAAAAATGTCTTTCATTGCATTATTATGCATTGAATCATGTAGCCCCTTCTCCATGTTGAAAGTATATAGAGCTACATACCATAACCACCAGTTCCTAAGAGTGTGGCCTTGTTTGGAAAAGGGTCACTGCAGTGTAATTAGTTAAAATGCACACAGGGAGAACCTTATGTTAATATTGGAGATACAGTGCCACAAGCCAAGGAAATAAGAGAAGTTAGGAGAAAGATCTCAAACAAGCTCTTCCTTCATACTTTCAAAAAGGAGCACGGATCGCTGACACTTTGACCTAAGATATAGCCTCCAGAACTATGATTCAGTACCTTTCTGTATCGTAACTTGAGGTACTGTTATAATAGATCTAGCTTAGCTTGAGGTACTGTTATAAGATAACCTCACAAACTAATATACACATCCCCCGTCCCTGGGATTCTCCAGGCAAGAACACTGGAGTGGGTTGCCATTTCCTACTCCAATGCATGAAAGTGAAAAGTGAAAGTGAAGTCGTTCAGTCGTGTCCTACTCTTAGCGACCCCATGGACTGCAGCCTTCCAGGCTCCTCTGTCCATGGGATTTTCCAGGCAAAGGTACCGGAGTGGGGTGCTATTGCCTTCTCCAATATACACATCACATACCTTTTAAGACCATTTGTAAAATGAGATGACAAGAAGGAACCACAAATTATTTCTTTCTCTCCTAAGTTCAACTGTATCAGCTCAGTTCAGTCACTCAGTCATGTCCAACTCTTTGTGACTCCATGAATTGCAGCACTCCAGGCCTCCCTGTCCATCACCAACTCCCAGGGCCTACCCAAACTCATGTCCATTGAGTTGGTGATGCCATCCAACCATCTCATCTTCTGTCATCCCCTTCTCCTCCTGCCTTCAATCTTTGCCAGCATCAGGGTCTTTTAAGTCAGCTCTTTGCATCAGGTGGCCAAAGTATTGGAGTTTCAGCTTCAACATCAGTCCTTCCAATGAACAGCCAGGACTGATCTCCTTTAGGATGGACTGGTTGGATTTCCTTGCAGTCCAAGGGACTCTCAAGAGTCTTCTCCAACACCACAGTATATGTATCAGATCAGATCAGTTGCTCAGTCGTGTCCGACTCTCTGTGACTCCATGAATCATAGCACGCCAGTCCTCCCTGTCCATATGCAAGACTAAATGAAGCAATACTATTAAACTACCTTTGGAAATGTTTCTTTCTGTTTGAAACACATAATTCTTACATTGCTACATAGATATTTTTTAAACTTCAAAGTTTAAATATAAAATTTTTCAGGTTTATATTTTTAGTTATTCAATAGTTTTACTTCTTAATATTGTCATTTCATTTGCCTTCCAAAACAATGATTATTGAAACTTGATTATTTGTTCATTTCACTAAGGTTTTTTTATCATATATCTTTTCTGAAGTGTATTTAGAGTTCTTACTACAGATTTTTTTTCACGATGACACATTTTCAAAAAAGTTATACTGTGCACATTAAACAGACAGAAGTCTATATTTCCATTAAGAAAACATTTACTCCAATTTTCCTTGCATTAAGTAGCCTGGTGGAGGATGTGTTATATGTCAGGGGTTCCCCAATGGCTCAGCAGGTAAAGAATTGGTGTGCAATGCAGGAGACACAGGTTAGGTCCCTGGGTCAGGAAGATACCCTGGAGAAGGAAATGGCAACTGAGAGAGTTAACTTAGGCAGGTTGATAAGAAGTCCAAGTCTAAAACCCCTTTAAGGAAGAGGTAAACACTCTCTTTTTCACATTCTTTTGCCTCAGACAAGTAGGCCTTGTAGACAGCTGTATCCCTTGTTCAAGAACATGCCTTTTTTTGAGCTTTAGATGTATGTTACGGGAAAGGGTCTGGGCAAAATTCTCACAGCCTTGAGGTTTTTTGTTTTTTTTTTTTATCTATTCTCAGTAGCTAGTTGAGAAGAATATAAGGCCCCACTTAAGCTAGTGGGACAGGTCCTCTCCTGCCCTCTTCTGATGTCTATGTCAGAAGCTTTTTCTGTCACTTGCACTTTAAATAACATTTAATGCCTCAGACAAGTAGGCCTTGTAGACAGCTGTATCCCTTGTTCAAGAACATGCCTTTTTTTGAGCTTTAGATGTATGTTACGGGAAAGGGTCTGGGCAAAATTCTCACAGCCTTGAGGTTTTTTGTTTTTTTTTTTTATCTATTCTCAGTAGCTAGTTGAGAAGAATATAAGGCCCCACTTAAGCTAGTGGGACAGGTCCTCTCCTGCCCTCTTCTGATGTCTATGTCAGAAGCTTTTTCTGTCACTGCACTTTAAATAACATCTACACAAAGCTCTGAGTGATTGAGACTGTCTTTTGTCCCAGAGTTAACTCTTCTCCTTCAGAGACCATGAATCTGGTGACATCGTTCACCATTCACTGTTAGCTATCACAGCCCACTCCAGTATTATTGCCTGGAAAACCCAATGGACAGAGGAGCCTGGCAGGCCACAGTGCAAAGGGTTACAGAGTCAGACACAACTAAGCATGCAGGGATGGCATGGTTACATGTAAAAATTTTTTTTTTTTTTTAAGTTTTAAATTCTTTTAAGAAAGTATGAAATATAATGACAAACAATGTCCACCCCAGAGTTGAAAGACAATAGGATGTAATGGACATCCCTAGTGGCTCAGATTGTAAAGAATCTACCTGCTTTGCCAGAGACCTGGGTTCAATCCCTGGGTCTGCAAGATCCCCTGGAGAAGGGAATGGCTACCCACTCCAGTATTCTTGTCTGAAGTCCATGGACAGAGGAGCCTGGTGGGCTACAGTCCATGGGGTCTTAAAAGAGTCAGGCACAAATGAGCAACTAAAACTTTCACTTTGGGATTCCCAGGTGGCATTAGTGGTAAAGAACCTACCTGCCAGTGTTAGAGACTTAAGAGACAATATGGGTTCGATCTCTGGCTGAGGAAGATCCCCTGGAGGAGGGTATGGCAACCCACTCCAGTGTTCTTGCTTGGAAAGTCCCAAGGACAGAGGAGCCTGGCTGGCTATAGTTCTTAGGGTCACAAAGAGTTGGATACTACTGAAACGACTACAGGCAAACAGGATGTAATGGAACTTCCTGAGGTCATGTCCTGTATATAGGGGATGTCAGCCAACTCCAGTGACATCCTCCTAGCATGTTACCAGATCTGCCTTTTTTAAATAACAGTGAATTTTAAGAAAACAGTGAAGATTCAAAAAAGAAGTGCATGTTTGGTTTATTTGTGGCTTCTGGGATTCCTGCTCGACACCTGTGCTCTGTTACTGTCACTAGGTACTCACAGAAACATACACTCAGAATAGTCAAGATTTTTTTTTTTTTTAGCCTGTGGCCTTCATTAATGAACCCCCATTCAGAGACAAGACTCTTGCAGAAAAAAAAAAAAAGACTTGTGGTTGTGGATTCAAGATTGTATTCCCTGATTCCCCCACCCCAGACACTCTATGAGCTACATGTAAAGAAAGTCCTGCTCGCTGATGAACCTCTGAGAAAAGCAAAGGGTGCAGAAGCCTCATTCTTGGATGAAGGCAGCAGTGAGGATGAAGCTCAAGTCCAAAAGAATATAGGCCTTGGAAGAAAAGTTATGACCAACCTAGATAGTATATTCAAAAGCAAAGACATTACTTTGCCGACTAAGGTCCGTCTAGTCAAGGCTATGGTTTTTCCAGTGGTCATATATGGATGTGAGAGTTGGACTGTGAAGAAGGCTGAGCACTGAAGAACTGATGCTTTTGAACTGTGGTGTTGAAGACTCTTGAGAGTCCCTTGGACTGCAAGGAGATCCAACCAGTGCATTCTGAAGGAGATCAACCCTGGGATTTCTTTGGAAGGACTGATGCTAAAACTGAAGCTCCAGTACTTTGGCCACCTCATGCGAAGAGTTGACTCATTGGAAAAGGCCCTGATGCTGGGAGGAATTGGGGGCAGGAGGAGAAGGGGACGACCGAGGATGAGATCGCTGGATGGCATCATGGACTCAATGGACGTGAGTCTGAGTGAACTCCGGGAGTTGGTGATGGACAGGGAGGCCTGGCGTGCTGCCATTCATGGGGTTGCAAAGAGTCGGACATGACTGAGGGACTGAACTGAACTCCCAGAAGACTGGGATTGAGGGACAGCCTACTGTCAGTATCATGGGGCCAGAGGAAGCTCCACAAACTTCTGGGCTCACAAGAACTGGGGAAGGGAAACTTCAGCACAGAGTTCTATGAGGGTGGGACTGGGAGGGCAGTGTCATTTCTGCACCGCTGTGAGTGGAAGAGGGCATGGAAGGAGGACTTAGAGATCTCAGCGGATCCTGCTCCTGTAGTGTGACTGGCCTGAAATCTGGCTGAGTTTCTACTTTGGAAATAGGGAAGAGACTGCTGGGAGTGACAAGCTCATCTGTCAGAGGGACCCAACCTGCCGGCAGCAGGCAGAGATTGTCATGGCAGAAGTGACTCAGCCTTCTCTGAATGTTTGTTACCAGCCGGGCCAGGCCGGGGCCCCCAATAAAGCAGCTCTCTGTTCTGCCCACAGTCTGGCCGAGGGCTCCCAGCTGCACCTTTTCAAAATTATTTTATTTAATCCCAGAACTTTACTATGAGCTCCTTGAGAGCAGAGTTTGCATCATTCTCCTTTGTATCCTCTCTTGCACAAGACTGGGCCATAATCTGTAATCACACATGTTTTATGATCAATAATTATTCTTATTTACTTGATCATTTCTTTATCTTCCATCTATAAATTCCTTACGGGAAGAATTGTTTTTATTCTCTTTCTGTTATATATATACCCCCCCAACACATATATATACATGCTGCTGCTGCTAAGTCGCTTCAGCCA
>SJXQ01008457.1:0-12015 GCA_006408695.1 Aepyceros melampus
CTTGGACTGCAAGGAGATCCAACCAGTCCATTCGGAGGGAGATCAACCCTGGGATTTCTTTGGAAGGAATGATGCTGAAGCTGAAGTTCCAGTACTTTGGTCACCTCATGCGAAGAGTTGACTCATTGGAAAAGACGCTGATGCTGGGAGAAATTGGGGGCAGGATGATAAAGGGACGATGGAGGATGAGATGGCTGGATGGCATCACTGGCTCAATGGACTCGAGTCTGAATGAACTCCAGAAGTTCGTGATGGACAGGGGGGCCTGGCATGCTGTGATTCATGAGATCACAAAGAATCAGACACAACTGTGTGACTATACTGAACTGAAGGCCAACCGTTCAATATCACAGTAATCCAAGCCTATGCACCAGCCAGAAATGCTGAAGATCAATTTAAAGAGTTCTATGAACACACAAGACCTTTTAGAACCAACAGCCAAAAAGATATCCTTTTCATTACAGGGGACTGGAATGCAAAAGTAGAGAGTCAAGAAACACCTGGGATAACAGGCAAATTTGCACTTTAACATAGAATAACTGTATGACTGTACTGAACTGAAGGCCAACCGTTCAATATCACAGTAATCCAAGCCTATGCACTAGCCAGAAATGCTGAAGATCAATTTAAAGAGTTCTATGAACACACAAGACCTTTTAGAACCAACAACCAAAAAGATATCCTTTTCATTACAGGGGACTGGAATGCAAAAGTAGAGAGTCAAGAAACACCTGGGATAACAGACAAATTTACACTTTAACATAGAATAAAGCAGGGCAAAAGCTAATACAGTTTGGCCAAGAGAATGCACTAGTCATAGCAAACACCATCTTTCAGCAACACAACTCCACATGTGGACATCACCAGATGGTCAACACCGAAGTCAGATTGATTCTATTATTTCTGGTCATAGATACAGAAGCTCTATACAGTCAGCAAAAGCAAGATCAGGAGCCAACTGTGGCTCAGATCATGAACTCCTTATTTCCAGATTCAGATTTAAATTCAAGAAAGTAGGAAAACTACTAGACCATTCAGTTCAGTTCAGTTCAGTTCAGTTCAGTCTCAGTCGTGTCCGGCTCTTTTTGATCCCATGAGTTGCAGCACACCAGGCCTCCCTGTCCATCATATTTTTTTCAAAATTTCCTCCCATTGTTGATTAAAATTTACTTGGTTTGGATGACAAAGACCATATTTCATATCATTTACATTATTAATGGTTATTTCATGGCTTAATATGAACCCAATCATCAGGAATTTTCTGAAGATTATTCCATATGTAGTTGAGACAGATGTATATTTTCCTGTTTGTTTTGGGTGGAATGTTCTGCACATCTGTGTTTGGTTCACTGTATGTATTGTTGTTTAGGTTTTCTCTTCCCTCATTGGTCTTATCTGCTTCTTAAATTATTTGAATTTCTTTGCTGGATATTTATTCTTAGACTATAATCATTGCTCATGTTTTGTAGTTTTTGCACTTCAGTTAGCCTAAAGGAAGATAAACCATTCAAATATTAGTTAACTAACTCATTTATGATGTGAACTTTGTGTGTGTGTGTGTGTGTGTGTGTGTGTGTGTGTGTGTGTGTGTGGTATAACAATATATCTTTAACATAAAGGTAATATGAAACATACAATTAATATTATCATTGGAATGACTGACACTGAAGCTGCAACTCCAATATTTGGCCACCTAATGCGAAGAACTGACTCATTTGGGAAGACTCTGTTGTGGGAAATATTGAAGACAAGAGCAGAAGGGAACAACAGAGGATGTATGGTTGGATGGCATTACCAATGTAATGAACAGGAATGTGAGAAAACACCAGCAGTCGGTTTTGAACAGGAGGGTCAGAGTTCTGCAGTCCATGGTATGGCAAATAATCCAATATGACTGTGTGACTAAACTGAATACATTTAATGCCATTTGTTTCATATCATTTTTTATTTAAGGTCTGTTTTGTCTGCTATTAGTGTGGTAACTATGGCACTCTATTGGTTATTGCATGCTTAAAATTTAGTTCCTTACAATGTAATGTTGGAAATATGTTCAATTGTAAGATTAGTCTATTTGACAGTCTATAGTTGCCATATTAGAAAAAAAATCCATTATCCCATCTTCTAGTAAACCACCTTAATATGTGGAGTTTTTATGCTGTTGTTGTTGCTATTTCTTTTACTAAATAGATTTTCAGGTGATTTTAAATAGTTATAGATATTTTGATTGCCATTGTTCATTCCTTGAGTCATGTTCAACCCTTTGTGACTCCTTGGACTGCAGCACACCAGGCCTTCCTCTCTTTCACTGTTTGCCATAGTTTGCTCAAACGCATGTCCATTGAGTTGGTGATGCCATCTAACCATCTCATCCTATATTAGCACCTTCTCCTCCTGTCCTTAATCTTTCCCAGTGTCATGGTGTTTTCCAAAGTTGGTTATTTGAATCAGTTTGACAAAATCCTTGAGTTTCAGCTTCAGCATTAGTGCTTCTGAAATATATTCAGTTTGCTTGGTTTCCTTGAGGATTGATTGGCTGGATCTCTTTGCAATTCAAAGGATCTCTAAGAGATTTCTCCAGCATCACAGTTTGAAGGCAGCAGTTCTTCATCTCTCAGCCTTCTTTAGATTCCATTTCTCACATATTTACATGACTATTGGATAAATGATAGGGGTCTGTGACTGAGGAGACCTTTGTTAATAAGCTCGTAGTTCTTCTTTTTAATACAAGGACAAGGAGTTTTCATAGCTTTTCCTCCAAGAAGCTTATCCTAACAATGTGAAAGCAGATACAAGTTCTGAAGCTACTTAAGCCAATTTAAGTGGCTTTACTCTTACTTTACTCTATATATGCAACATATTTTTAGTTGAGGAGCATATTCTTTCTAACATGTTACCTGATAAAACTACTAATGGAGATATTTGATGGTATTTAATTGGTGTCATTGAAGGAATAAATTTTTGTAGTTTAGTTTTGATTGTCAATTTTACCTTGGTTTACAAAGAAACCAAAAAAAGTTTTACTTTGATTTTAAATACAGATCTACTATAAATCAAAATTCAAAACAGGCCATCCCCAACTTTTAGTAATGCAAAGAAGAGCTGAAATTAACAACGTGTCTCCAATATCTTCATTAATCCAAGATAACAAGAAGTATGTTAAAGCAAGTTTCAGCAGATGATCATAACTGATTTTCTTCCAGAAACTAGTGGAAAGAGTGAATTTTTATTCATCTTGCCCTCTGTCATTCCCATCTTCTCCTTCACCCGATCTTTCCCATCATCAGTTTCCTCCCAGAGATTTTGCTCTTGGCCTCAGGACACCAATATATTGGCTTTTCATGTGCAGCATCAGTCCTTCTGAGAATAGTCAGAAATTACTCCCTTCACACTTTGCTAGCTTGAACTCCATGCTCACCACAGATGTCTCACACATTTTCTCCAACCCTACTGTTGTAAAGGATCCATATTTTGGCAGTCCATTCTTGTGTTCCTGCTCACTACTCCATACGTTACTCCTGAAAATCAATTTGACTATTCAGGTCTTGTTAGGGTTAGGGTTAGTTTTTTTTTTTTTTTTTTTTTTTTTTTCATAGCTTTTCTTCCAAGGGGCAAGTGCCTTTTGGTTCCATGGCTGCAGTCACATCACACAGTCATATCGGAGGTCAAGAAAGTGAAACTGGTCACTAATTCAACTGTATCCCATGGAAATATCTCAAAATGATGGGAACAAATTTCATGATCTTATTTGTGTGTTTGTTTTTGTATTGAATTTTAATCCAGCTTTTTCAATCTCCCCTTTCACTTTCATCAGAAGGCTCTTTAGTTCCTAGTATTTTTCAGCCATTTGTGCGTTGTCATCTTATAACTGAGGTTATTAATACTTTTCACATTAATTTTGTTTCCAGCTTCAGATTCTTTCAGCAAGTTACTTTCCATAAAGTACTCTGCACAGAATTCAAATAAGCTGGGTGACAATATATAGCCTTGATGCATTTCCTTCCCTATTTTGGACCAGTTCATTATTCCTTGTCCAGTTCCAACTTCTGTGTCTTGATGAGCCTGCACACTTCCCTGGAAACAGGTATGGTGGTCTGGTATTTTTATCTCTTTAAGAATTTCCCACAAATTGTTGTTACCCTCACATTCAAAGGGCTTCCATGGTGGATCAGATGATAAAACATCTGCCTGCAATGGGGTAGAACCAGTTTGGTACCCAGGTCTGGAAGATCCCCAGGGGAAGGAAATGGTAGGCTAGAGCCCATTAAGTCACAAAGAATCAGACATGACTGAATGACCTCATTTTCACACACAGCCTAAGCCATTAACAGAGACAATAAACTAGATATAGATGACTTGATAAAACTCCCTTGCTTTCTCTATGATCCAAACTCCAGTTAAGTTTTACCTATTAAGATTACATAAGTATGACTAACTATACCTGCCTGTTCTTTTTTATTTTTTTATTATTATTTTTTCCTTAGTCTCTTTTTCAAGCTATCATCTACATACTGTTACATTCCTGGGCACTTGCCATCTTCTTACACAATATTAAATTATGCCCATGCCAGTTTCTGACCTTTGACACCCTCTTAAAATATTAAGTTTCCAGGACAGAAATAAGGAATCTATGTTCTGGGAAAATGCCATGACAGTTTGATAAATAGTTAGATATTTACTGGAACTGATATTGATCCCAATTTCTGTACCATCTCTTATCTGGAAAAGAACTATGTTTCCTCAGCTGATGACAATTCCTCATTATTTCAGGGAAAATAAATGTGCTTATTTGCACATTCAATTCAGTGATGTACTAATTGTGTGAGTACATATGTAACCTCCCATCAAACAGATTAATTCATGTCAAGTAATGTTTATTGTTTCCCTGGCATGTCTAAATGAATTACCTAGTTTGCCTAGAAAGAAAATCAGAACTTCCAGTTTGCCAGAAAAGAAAAGAGCACATTGAGTGCAAATCTCCCCATGGGGGCATCAAAAATAATCCTTCTATAAAGGGAACATTCCTCCAGAGCATCAAATGTATATTAGCAGAAGACCTTGCTCAACAGAAAATACTATATAAAAAGTAGACAAAACTGGGAAGAATGGAGGGAAGACGGGAGAATAAGGGTGAGAGAAATAGAACCAAGCCTGTGACCTGGGATGGGAGATGGAGAAGCAGGAAATAGACTCAGGATTCAGATAAGTCACCTCACTAAACTTAAATTACTTTTGACTGAAAGGAAGCAAGGTGAAGCAGCAGATAACATTTAGTTTGTCTAGAGTGAGAATCAAACAGAGAATGTGTGGTGTGGTTCTGCATCCCCCAAACTGCACTGTAGGTGAACTAGTGTGCATAGGGCCTGGAAGATGAAACATGTGATTAGAAAGAACCTGGGAGGGAACTGCTTTTGATTATGTGGAGATGGAATGACAGATCTGCGATGACAAAATATGTAGAAAGGAAAGCCTTTTGAAAAATCCCAAACTGACAAAGAAGTAGGACCTTAGGGTGCAGTCACACAGCGAGGTGGTGACAGCATTGAATTTTCCTCTTGCCACATGCAAAGACCACTATCAGGCAATAGAAAAAGACTAGCCAGGACTACCACTCACGCTTCTGCCACCACGGCTAGAAGATGATTAATCAAATTAGGGACATAATTTTCTGCCCGTGATTGCTGGCTCCTCAGCAAAACTGACACTACCAGGGTTCCAACACTCCAAACACCTGTAAAATGCTATGGTTTTTTTCAAAAATCTGCTTCACTAGCTGACTGTATGGCAGGAGAAGACAAAGTATCTGTTTTGAGCAAGGTATTCCATAAATTACCATTATTATAGGGTATACATTTTTAAAAATATACTGATCATTTAACTGTGTTAACATTAGTAGCTAAAACTGACTTTAAAATAGAGGTAATACACTGCTGAATTTTAGTAAGAATGAAAAGAAGAGTTAGTACTAAAAATGTCTCTCCAGTACCTTCATTAGTTTGAGATTACAAGATGAAACATGCTAAAGGAAGGAGTAAAGTGGATGATCATATCCCCTGGATTCTTCCTGAAACTAGAGGAGAGTGTGTACTTTCAGTCCACAATGTTAGGTGTGTCTTTCATACAAAAGCCCTCTACCAGCCACATAGTGTTAATGCAAGTGTCCCAACTCAAAGTGATTTTTTTCTTCATCATCAATGAAAGAGCAAATTGTGATAGATCAAACTGATGTTTCAAATCTGTTGATCTTTTTACATAAGCATTCACAGAGCAGCTACAATCAAATGAAAGGTCACAGGGAGAATTTTGTTACTACAACTATTTCTACTTCTCAGTAACACATCGTACTTCCTTTGCAGATACATGGTTTTGACTGATGATCAGCCTTGTACCTTTACATTTCGATACAGCAATATGTCAGCCAATGAGGATATTTTCCCTAAACTGCAACTGGGAGGCATGGTTCCCAGTGCAAACAACCACTGATGCATCCGCTACCTCTCTTGCAAGGTCAACTCATCAGCTGTCTTTCATATAATTACATATAATTGCTACTTGCAACTGATCTACCAAGTGGGAACCTGATCATGCAGGATAATGTAGATTAAAATTTATGTTTAAATTTATGTTAATTTATATGATGCCAACAAGTTTCTGCATTTCTCTTATTTCAATATTAAATTTACATGTTCACCTTCATATTTACATTTTCTATTCTGAAATAATTAAGAGGAATATAAGGCTTCCTCTCAATGCTTGTCTATATAATTGTGCATTTATATAAAGTCTTGAGCTTTTGAATGTTCATTTGAATTAAATTTGTCCATCCCAGTGAATTTTAATTCTCTGGTTCCTGAAAATCTGATGTTCACACCTGTCATCTTCTGTTTGAACAGAGGCATGGTTCCCAGTGCAAACAACCACTGATGCATCCGCTACCTCTCTTGCAAGGTCAATTCATCAGCCGTCTTTCATATAATTACATATAATTACTACTTGCAACTGATCTACCAAGTGGGAACCTGATCATGCAGGATAATGTAGATTAAAATTTATGTTTAAATGTATGTTAATTTATGTGATGCCAACAAGTTTCTGCATTTCTCTTATTTCAAAATTAAATTTACATGTTCACCTTCATAGTTACATTTTCTATTCTGAAATAATTAAGAGGAACATAAGGCTTCCTCTCAATGCTTGTCTATATAATTGTTCATTTATATAAAGTCTTGAGCTTTTGAATGTTCATTTGAATTAAATTTGCCCATTCCAGTGAATTTTAATTCTCTGGTTCCTGAAAGTCTGATGTTCACACCTGTCATCTTCTGTTTGAACACTCCTAATTTACCTTCAAGAACCTAACATTCTGGGTTCCTATGAAATATTAGTCTTTACAGCATCAAACTTTACTTTTATCCATAGTCATATCCACAATCAGGTATTGTTTTTCCTTCGGCTCCATCTCTTCTTTTTAGTGATTTCCAGAAGCATATAGGGCATCGACCAACCAGGAGAGTTCACCTTTCAGTGTCCTCTCTTTTTGACTTTTCATATTGTACATGGGGTTTACAAAATAAGAATATTGAAGGGATTTTCCATTTCCCATCTCCAATGGACCATATTTTCCCAGAATTTTCAACCATGTCAATCCATCCTGGGTGGCCTACCATGGCATGTCCCATAGTTTCATTGAGGTAGACAAGGATGTAATCCATTTGATCAGTTTGCTTAATTTTCTGTGATTGTGAACTTTATTCTGTCTGCCATCTGATGGATCAGAATAAGAGGCTTATGCAAACTTCCTGATGGGGTAGACAGACTGTGAGTGAATCTGGGTGCTGTTCTGATATATAGCACCATAGTCAGCAAATCTTTAATCCAATTTACTCTTGATGGTTATGGCTGTGTTCAGGCCCTTTGTTTGACCTGAGGCCTAACTATGGTATGAGTAGTGAAAGTAACTGGGACCTTCTTCAAAAGGACTTGAGCAAGTACACTTGTCTTCAGTGCCCATCATCCTGCTGCATCCCCTTCTTGGACCATGCTGGACACTCCTGCTGGACACTCCTGGACACTCCCAAGCAAGACTGGCTCAGTCTCTTGTGGGAACACTGCTCTTACTATTGGCTCCTGGTGAACACAAGGTTTTGTTTGTGCCTTCCAACAGTCTTCTTCAGTCCTTTGGAAGTTCTATAGTCAAATCTAACTGGACTCCAAAGTCAAATTATCTCCGGGTTCTTAGTTCCTTTGCCAGATCCCCAGGTTCAAAAATCTGTAGTGATTTTAAAACTTCCTTACCTGTAGAAGAATTTATTTAGAATAATTATCCTGAAACTGGTGGATTGCATGCTGGGCCACTTTCTGGTGGGTTGAAATGTTACCTCCTCTGAGAGGGCTTATGTCACAAACTGCATGAACAAGGTCTGTAGCAGACAGACCTCTTCCCTGTCAGGCCATTGCTGACCCATGCCTCTGCAGGAGACATTCAATCACTCGAAAGCAGTTCTGACTCTGTCTTTGTGGGATCCCTGGGTATAGGTGCACAAAATGTCTTGTTGAGCGCTCTCAGCTTGGCTGGTAGGTATTGATTCTAAATGAAAATTCACTCCTTCTACTGTCTTGTTTTGACTTTTCCTTTGCCTTGGACATGCTTTATTTGTTTGTTTGTTTTGTGTTGTTTTCTGTTGGGACACACAATTTTCCTGTCAATGGTCATTCAGTAACAAGGTGTAATTTTAGAATTCTTACAGGAAAAGATGAGTTCACATCCTCTACTTTGCCGCCTTCACTTCCTCACAAGCACAAACCAGCAAAGGGGAAAATCCCTACATTCCACCTCTGCACTTTCTTCACCTTTCTGCACTGTCAGATAGGCTGGAAACCCATGGACAGAGCCAAGGTCACCTCCTTTCTTCTAGGATGCCTGTGCTTTCACAATGAGTCTCCTACCTTATCATGACATTTGTCTCACATGATGATATTGTTTGTGATGTGTAAAGAGAGAGTTGTGCCTCATGATGGGATGACCCGAGGCAGCACTATCCCAAAGCCTTCCTCTAATATGGAAATCTTCTCCAGTGCAGTAGCTTCTCTTCTGTTCCTCTTCCTTCCAGTCTCTACTATTTTCTGAAGGACCTTCACTTCTTCACAGACTTGTATCCAGTTATAGCCATATCCACGTTTTCCACAGACCAGCCCAATACTTATAGACTGAGGAGTCCACAGGCTATGCTCTAAAAACCACACATCACTGGGTTTACACCGGATGAGTCCTCAAGCTTTCCATATCCTTCACCTGGTAAACACAAACACAACAAGACTGTAGAGACTGTGAGCTTCTTTATGTCTCTTTATGTAAATCTAAATTTGTGAACACTCTGTCCCAAATTGTCACTGGCCATTCTTTCCTCATTCTTGTCTTGAACAGGACCACATCAGAGTTGCATGGACCAGTCTCCCACACTCTGTGGATGCCTGGTGCAGCCTTCTGTTTGCTCCATCTCATGGTGTGTAACATTCATCTCTGTCAGCTGTGATTGCACACACACCTGCACAGAAAAAAAAGCAAAGAAACATGGGCAACAAGTTCATGTGGGTAGATACATAAATGTTTAAGGCACGTGAAAACATAATCAGACAGGGAACATAGATCTTTCTGTAGCTGAAGAACCAGTGCTTCACACGAAATATAGATATTTCCATTTTCTTATAGGACAGTCTCCATTCTGAACTGAATTATGAAGTACAGAAAAGTCCAAATTCCATGATGGAGACTTAGCATCTGGGTTCTGATACAGTAAAAACAAACCATTCCCTACTTCATGGAATCAGTCCTTTGTTTTGGTATATCTGTGAAGAAGGCTGAGTGCCACAGAATTGATGCTTTTGAACTGTGATGTTGGAAAAGACTCTTGACAGTCAATTGGATGGCAAGGAGATCCAACCAGTCCATTCTGAAGGAATCAACTCTGGGATTTCTTTGGAAAGAATGATGCTAAAGCTGAAGCTCCAGTACTTTGGCCACCTCATGTGAAAAGTTTACTCACTGGAAAAGACCCTGATGCTAGTAGGGGGCAGGAGGAGAAGGGGACGATCAAGGATGAGATGGCAGTATGGCATCACGGACTTGATGGATGTGAATCTGAGTGAGCTCCAAGAATTGGTGATGGACAGGGAGTCCTGGTGTGCTGCATTTCATGGGGTTGCAAAGAGTTGGACATGACTGAGAGACAGAAATGAACTGAACTGAACTGATATTATTAAAAATATATCAAACTCTTCACTGAGAAACAAGGGTGCCCAGATTTTCACTTGTGCAGTAGAGATAATTCCATTTTCATATAGGTTTTCCATATCTTCAAAAAGCAGTGCCAAGATTTTCCTTTCTGAAATATGCAGAACTTCACTTTTATTTTCTATTTTTTTTTATTTTTCAGTTTGTTTTGCTTTACAATACTGTATTCATTTTGCTATATATTGACATGAATCAGCCATGAGTGTACATGAAATCCCAATCCCGACCCCCACCTCCCCACTCCCGCCCCACATCTTCTTTCTGGATTATCCCCATGCAGCAGTCCCAAGCGTCCTGCATCCTGCATCGAAACTAGACCGGTGATTCATATCACATATGATATACATGTTACACTGCCACTCTCCCAAATCATCCAACCCTCTCCTTCTCCCACAGAGTCCAAGAGGCTGTTCTATAAATCTGTGTCTCTTTTGCTGTCTCGCGAACAGGTTTATCATTACCATCTTTCTAAATTCCATATATATGTGTAAGTATACTGTATTGGGGTTTTTCCTTCTGGCTTACTTCACTCTGTATAATCGGCTCCAGCGTCATCCACTTCATTAGAATTGATTCAAATGTATTATTTTTAATAGCTGAGTAATACTCCATTGTGTATATATACCACAGCTTTCTTATCCATTCATCCATTGATGGACATCTAGGTTGTTTCCATGTCCTGGCTATTAAAACAGTGCTGCGATGAATGTGGGGGTACATGTGTCTCCTTCAATTCTGGTTTCCTCGGTGTGTATGCCCAGCAGTGGGATTCCTGGATCATAAGGCAGTTCTACTTGCAACTTTTTAAGGAATATCCACACTGTTCTCCATAGTGGCTGTACTAATTTGCATTCCCACCAACAGTGTAAGAGGGTTCCCTTTTCTCCACACCCTCTCCAGCATTTATTGCTTGTTGACTTTTGGATCACAACCATTCTGACTGGTGTGAAATGGTACCTCATTGTGGTTTTTATCTGCATTTCTCTAATAATGAGTGATGTTGAGCCTCTTTTCATGTGTTTGTTAGCCATCCATATGTCTTCTCTGGAGAAGTGTCTATTTAGTTCTTTGGCCCATTTTTTTTTTGATTGGGTCATTTATTTTTCTGGAGTTGAGCTTCATAAGCTGCTTGTATATTTTTGAGATTAGTTGTTTGTTACTTCATTTGCTATTATTTTCTCCCATTCAGAAGGCTGTCTTTTCACATTGCTTATAGTTTCCTTTGTTGTGAAGAAGACTTCAATTTTAATTAAATCCCATTTGTTTATTTTTGCTTTCATTTCCAGTATTCTGGCAGGTGGATCATAGAGGATCCGGCTGTGATTTATGTCGGAGAGTGTTTTGCCTATGTTCTCCTCTAGGAGTTTTATAGTTTCTTGTCTTACGTTTAGATCTTTGATTCATTTTGAGTTTATTTTTGTGTATGGTGTTAGAAAGTGATCTAATTTCATTCTTTTACAAGTGGTTGACCAGTTTTCCCAGAACCACTTGTTAAAAAGATTGTCTTTAATTCACTGTATATTCTTGCCTCCTTTGTCCATAGGTGTGTTGATTTATTTCTGGGCTTTCTCTTTTGTTCCATTGATCTGTATTTCTGTCGTTTTGCCAGTACCATACTGTCTTGATGACTGTGGCTTTGTAGTAGAGCCTGAAGTCAGGCAGGTTGAATCCTCCAGTTCGATTCTTCTTTCTGAAGATGGCTTTGACTATTGAGGTTTTTTTTTGTG
>SJXQ01008458.1:0-34890 GCA_006408695.1 Aepyceros melampus
GGAAGTGAGAACCTCCTGGTGTTTCTCGAATTGCGGCAGGTCCTTCTTGAGTTACGACGGGGACCTCAGGGACCCGCTCCTGTGGCCTCAGGAGAGGCCAGGCTCCGTGCAAATGGAGAGGAACCTCTCGGGATTCCTCTCCAGGTGGTGGCGGGTCCTAAGTCCTCGTTCCAAACTGTGGCCGGATCCTGAGGTTTCCTCGAACGTGCTGACATGGGACTTGGGCCCCTCCGGAGTGCCCACAGGGGAGTCAGGCCTTGTCTCCAGTGGAGACATGCACGCCTGCTCTCCTGATGAGCTGTTGCAGCACTGTCAGGCTTCCTGTCACTTGCACCCAGGGATCTGTGGCTTTGCTCGAGGCGCCACCAGGGCTATCACACGTGTCATGATGGGGTGACTCGATCCTCATGGTGAGAGTCGAGGCAGGGCAGGCACATCAGGTTTATCTGGAGTGGATTGAGATTTCTGGATACGTGTGGCCTGATGGCACATTCCCTGAAGTTCCTCTCGACTCTCATGTGAAGAGCACCTCCTACTAAGATGCGACGGGAATGCCTGGAATCCCTTCCCGATGAAGCAGGGAAAGGAACCCTCATCTCGAGCTTAGGAGGGGACAACGGGGCTCCTCTTGAGTTGTGGTGGGACCCTCGGGGTTCCTGTCGAGTGGCTGCGCCTGTGTCAGGGAAGTTCTTGAGTCGCACCAAGGGAGTAAAGGACCCTTTCAAGGTCCAAGAGAGAAGGTGTGATTTCCCTCGACATGCAGCAGTGGAAAAGGGCCTCAACGTGACAGGAATGGAGAACCTTCTGGTGTTTCTCGAGTTGCGGCAGGTCCTTCCCGAGTTACGACGGGGACCTCTGGGACCCGCTCGTTTGACCTTAGGAGAGGCCAGTCTCCGTGCGATTGGCGAGGGATCTCTCGGAATTCCTCTCCAGTCGGTGCTGCGTCCTCTGTCTTTGTCTGGAGCTGTGGCCGGACCCTGAGGTATCCTCGAACGTGCAGACATGGGACTTGGGTCACTCTGAGTGTCCAGAGTGGAGTAAGGTCTCGTCTCGAGTGGAGACATGCAAGCCATCTATCCTCCTGAGCTGTAGCAACACTGTCAGGCTTTCTTTCACGTTGACACAGGGGTCTGTGAGTTTCTCTCGAGGTGTCACCAGGGCTGTCACACGTGCCACCATGGGGTGAGTGGATCCTTGGGATGACAGTCGAGACACTGCAGTGAAATCAGGTTCATCTGGACTGGACTGAGATTTCTGAATACTTGTGGCCTGATGGCACATTCCCTGGAGTTCCTCTCGACTGTCCTTTGTAGAACTCCTCGTCAGGTGATGCGACAGGAATGCCGGGAATCCCTTCCCGACGAAGCAGGGAAAGGAACCCTCATCTCGGGCTGAGGAGGGGACAACCGGATTCCCTATGTGTTGTGACGGGACCCACGGGGTTCCTCTGGAGTGGAGGCGCGTGTGTCGGGGTACTTCTTGAGTCGCAGAGGGGAGTGAAGGACCCTTTCGAGGTCCAAGAGGGAAGGTGTGATTTCCCTCGACATGTGGCAGTGGAAAAGCACCTCAACGCGACTGGAAGGGAGAATCTTCTGGTGTTTCTCTAGTTGCGCCAGATCCTTTTCGAGTTACGACGGAGACCTCTGGGACTCGCGCGTGTTGCCTCAGGAGATGCCAGTCTCCGTGCGAATGGCGAGGGACCTCTCGGGATTCCTCTCCAGTCGGTTGTAGGTCCTCTGTCCTCGTCTGGAGCTGCGGCCGGACCCTGAGCTTTGCTTGAAAGTGCTGACATGGGACTTGTGTTCCTCTGGAGTGTCCACAGTGGAGTCAGGCCTCGTCTCGAGTGGAGACATGCACGGAAACTATCCTTCTGAGCCCTAGCAACACTGTCAGGCCTCCTGTCACGTTGAAGAGAGGGGTCTTTGGCTTTCCCTCAAGGTGGCACAAGCGCTGTCACACGTGCCACCATGGGGTGAGTCGATCCTTGGGGTGACAGTCGAGACAGTGCAGGGAAATCAGGTTCATCTGGAGTGGATTGAGACTTTAAGTATTTGTGGCCTGATGGCATGATCCATGGAGTTCCTCTCGACTCTCCTGTGGAGAGCACCTCCTCCTGATATGCGATGGGAACGCCGCGCGTCCCTTCCCGATGAAGCACGGAAAGTAACCATCATCTCACGCAGAGGAGGGGCAACGGGGCTCCTCTTGAGTAGTGGCGGGACCCTTGGGCTTCCTGTCGAATGCAGGCCCGTGAGTCAGGGAACTTCTTGAGTCACAGCAAGAGAGTGAAGGACCCTTTCGAGGTCCAAGAGGGAAGGTGTGATTTTGCTGGACATGCATCAGCAGAATAGTGCCTCAACACGCCCGGAAGGGAGAACCTCCTGGTGTATCTCGAGTTGCAGCAGGTCCTTCTCGAGTTATGACGGGGACCTCACGGACCTGCTCGTGTGGATTCAGGAGAGGCCCGGCTCCGTGCGAATGGCGAGGGACCTCTCAGGATACCTATTAAGTCGATGGCGGGTCCTAGGTCCGCGTCTGGAGCTGCAGCCGGACCCTGAGGTTTCCTCGAACGTGCTGACATAGGACTTGGGTCCATCTGGAGTGCCCACAGGGTGGTCAGGCCTCGTCTCGAGTGGAGCCATGCACGCACGCTCTCCCGATGAGCGGTAGCAGCACTGTCAGACTTCCTGTTGCATTGACACATGGATCTGTGGCTTTCCCTCTAGATGCCACCAGGGCTGTCACACATGCCACCATGGGGTGAGTCGATCCTCGGGGTGACAGTCGAGGCAGTGCAGGGAAATCTGGTTCAACTGAAGTGGATTGAGACTTCTGGGTAACTGTGTCCTGATAGCACGGTCCCTGGAGTTCCTCTCACCTCTCGTGTGGAGAGCACCTCCTTCTGAGATGCGACGGGAACGCCGGGAATCCCTTCCCGACGAAGCAGGGAAAGGAAGCCTCTTCTCGAGCTGAGGAGGGTAAAACTGGGCTCCTCTTGAGTTGTGGCAGGACTCTCGGGGTTCCTTTCGAATGAAAGCGCTTGTGTCAGGGAACTTCTTGAGTTGCGCAAGGGAGTGAAGGACCCTTTCGAGTTCCAAGAGGAAAGGTATGATTTCCCTAGATATGTGGCAGCAAAAAAGGGCCTGGAGGTGCCTGGAAGGCAGAACCTCCTGGTGTTTCTCGAGTTGCGGCAGGTCCTTCTCGAGTTCTGACGGGGACCTCAGGCACCCGCTCTTGTGGCCTCAGGAGAGGCCAGTCTCCTTGCGAATGTTGAGGGATCTCTCGGGATTCCTCTCCAGTCGGTAACGGGTCCTCTGTCCTCGTCTGGGGCTGCAGCCAGACCCTTAGGTTTCCTCGAACATGCTGACATGGGACTTGGGTCCCTTTGGAGTGTCCACAGTGGAGTCAGGCCTCATGTCGAGTGGAGACATGTACGCCAGCTATCCTCCTGAGCAGTAGCAACACTGTCAGATTTCCTGTCACTTTGAAACATGGGTCTGTGGCTTTCCCTTGATATGCCACCACGGCTGTCACACGTGCCACCATGGTGTGAGTTGATCCTTGGGGTGACAGTCGAGACAGTGCAGAGAAATAAGGTACATCTGGAGTGGAATGAGACTTCTGGGTACTTGTGGCCTGATGGTACAATCCCTGGAGTTCCTCTTGACTCTCCTGTGAAGAGCACCTCCTTTTCAGATGCAATGGGAACACCGCGAATCCCTTTCCAATGAAGCACGTAATGTAACCCTCATCTCGCGCTGAGAAGGGGACAACGGGGCTCCTCTTCAGTTGTGGCGGGACCCTCGGCATTCCTGTGGAGTGGAGGCGCCTGTGTCAGGGAACTTCTTGAGTTGCATCAAGGGAGTGAAGGACCCTTTGGAGGTCCAAGAGGGAAGGTGTTATTTCCCTTGAAACGTGGCAGCGGAAAAGGGCCTCAGCGCACCTGGAAGTGAGAACCTCCTGGTGTTTCTCGAGTTGCTGCAGGTCCTTCTCAAGTTATGATGGGGACCTCAGGGAGACGCTCTTGTGTCCTCAGGAGGGGCCAGGCTCCATGCGAATGATGAGTGACCTCTCGGGATTCCTCTCCATTGGTGGCGGGTCCTCTGTCCTCGTCTGGAGCTACAGCCGGACCCTGAGGTTTCCTCGAATGTGCTGAAATTGGACTTGGGTCCCTCTGCAGTGTCCACAAGGTGATCAGGGCTCGTCTCGAGTGGAGACATGTACACCATCTATCCTCCTGTGCTGTAGCAGCACTGTCAGGCTTCCTGTCGCATTGAAACAGGGATCTATGTTTTTCCTTGAGGTGCCACCAGGGCTGTCACACCTGCCACCATAGGGTGAGTGGATCTTCGCGGGGACCGTCGAGGCAGTGCAGGCAAATCAGGTTCATCTGGAGTGGATTGAGTTTTCTGGATACTTGTGGCCTGATGGCACATTCCCTGGATTTCCTCTCCACTCTCCTGTGAAGAGCACCTCCTCCTGAGATGTGACGGGAACGCCGAGAATCCCTTCCCGAAGAAGAAGTGCAAGGAACCCTCATCTCGAGCTGAGGAGGGGACCACGGGGCTCCTCTTGAGTTGTGGCGGGACCCTCAGGTTTCCTCTCGAGTGGAGATGCGTGAGTCAAGGAACTGCTTAAGTCGCAGAAAGGAGTGAAGTACCCTTTTGAGGTCCAAGACGGAAGTTGTGATTTCCTTCGACATGCGGCAGTGGAAAAGGGCCTCAACGTGACTGGAAGGGAAAACCTTCTGGTGTTTCTCGAGTTGCGGCAGGTCCTTCTCGAGTTACGACGAGGACATCTGGGACCCACTCGTGTGGCCTCAGGAGAGGACAGTCTCCATGAGAATGACGAGGGACCTCTCGGGATTCCTATCCAGTCGTTGGCGGGTCCTCTGTCCTCGTCTGGAGCTACAGCCGGACCCTGAGGTTTCCTCGAATGTGCTGAAATTGGACTTGGGTCCCTCTGCAGTGTCCACAAGGTGATCAGGGCTCGTCTCGAGTGGAGACATGTACACCATCTATCCTCCTGTGCTGTAGCAGCACTGTCAGGCTTCCTGTCGCATTGAAACAGGGATCTATGTTTTTCCTTGAGGTGCCACCAGGGCTGTCACACCTGCCACCATAGGGTGAGTGGATCTTCGCGGGGACCGTCGAGGCAGTGCAGGCAAATCAGGTTCATCTGGAGTGGATTGAGTTTTCTGGATACTTGTGGCCTGATGGCACATTCCCTGGATTTCCTCTCCACTCTCCTGTGAAGAGCACCTCCTCCTGAGATGTGACGGGAACGCCGAGAATCCCTTCCCGAAGAAGAAGTGCAAGGAACCCTCATCTCGAGCTGAGGAGGGGACCACGGGGCTCCTCTTGAGTTGTGGCGGGACCCTCGGGGTTCCTGTCGAGAGGAGGCGCCTGTGTCAGGGAAGTTCTTGAGTCGCAGCAAGGGAGTGAAGGACCCTTTCAAGGTCCAAGAGGGAAGGTGTGATTTCCCTCGACATGCGGCAGTGGAAAAGGGCCTCAACGGGACTGGAATGGAGAACCTTCTGGTGTTTCTCGAGTTGCGGCAGGTCCTTCTCGAGTTACGACCAGGACCTCTGGGACCCGCTCGTGCGGCCTCAGGAGAGGCCAGTCTCCGTGCGAATGGCGAGGGATCTCTCGGAATTCCTCTCCAGTGGGTGCTGGGTCCTCTGTCCTTGTCTGGAGCTGCAGCCAGACCCTGAGGTATCCTCGAACGTGCTGACATGGGACTTGGGTCACTCTGGAGTGTCCAGAGTGGAGTAAAGTCTTTTCTCGAGTGGAGACATGCAAGCCATCTATCCTCCTGAGCTGTAGCAACACTGTCAGGCTTCCTTTCACGGTTGACACAGGCGTCTGTGAGTTTCTCTCGAGGTGCCACCAGGGCTGTCACAACTGCCACCATGGGGAGAGTGGATCCTTGGGGTGACAGTCGAGACAGTGCAGGGAAATCAGGTTCATCTGGAGTGGATTGAGACTTCTAAGTATTTGTGGCCTGATGGCATGATCCATGGAGTTCCTCTCGACTCTCCTGTAGAGAGCACCTCCTCCTGATATGCGATGGGAACGCCGCAAGTCCCTTCCCGATGAAGCACGGAAAGAAACCATCATCTCGCGCTGAGGAGGCGCAACGGGGCTCCTCTTGAGTTGTGGCGGGACCCTTGGGGTTTCTGTCTAGTGGAGGGGCGTGAGTCATTGAACTTCTTGAGTTGCAGAGGGGAGTGAAGGAACCTGTCGAGANCTGTAGAGAGCACCTCCTCCTGATATGCGATGGGAACGCCGCAAGTCCCTTCCCGATGAAGCACGGAAAGAAACCATCATCTCGCGCTGAGGAGGCGCAACGGGGCTCCTCTTGAGTTGTGGCGGGACCCTTGGGGTTTCTGTCTAGTGGAGGGGCGTGAGTCATTGAACTTCTTGAGTTGCAGAGGGGAGTGAAGGAACCTGTCGAGATCCAAGAGGGAAGGTGTGATTTCCCGCAACAAGCGGCAGTGGAAAAGGGCCTCAACGCGCCTAGAAGGGAGAAACTTCTGGTGTTTCTCGAGTTGCGGCAGGTCCTTCTCGAATTACGACGGGGACCTCAAGGACCTCCTCGTTTGGCATCTGGAGAGGCAAGTCTCCGAATCCTCGGGGTGACAGTTGAGACACTGCAGGGAAATCAGGTTCATCTGTAGTGGGTTGAGATTTTTGGGTACTTATGGCCTGATGGCACGATCCCTGGAGTCCCTCTCGACTCTCCTGTGGAGAGCACCTCCTCCTCATATGCGATGGGAATGCCGGGAATCCCTTCCCGACTAAGCACGGAAATTAACCTTCATCTCACGCTCAGTAGTTGACAGCGGGGCACCTCTTGAGTTGTGGCGGGACCCTCGGGGTTCCTGTTGAGTGGAGGCGCATGTGTCGGGGAACTTCTTGAGTCGCAGAGGGGAGTGAAGGAACCTGTCGAGGTCCAAGAGGGAAGGTGTGATTTCCCTCAACAAGCGGCAGTGGAAAAGGGCCTCAACGCGCCTCGAAGGTAGAACCTTCTGGTGTTACGACTAAGCACGGAAATTAACCTTCATCTCACGCTCAGTAGTTGACAGCGGGGCACCTCTTGAGTTGTGGCGGGACCCTCGGGGTTCCTGTTGAGTGGAGGCGCATGTGTCGGGGAACTTCTTGAGTCGCAGAGGGGAGTGAAGGAACCTGTCGAGGTCCAAGAGGGAAGGTGTGATTTCCCTCGACAAGCGGCAGTGGAAAAGGGCCTCAACGCGCCTCGAAGGTAGAACCTTCTGGTGTTTCTCGAGTTGCGGCAGGTCCTTCTCGAGTTACGACGGGGACCTCAAGGACCTCTTCGTTTGGCATCTGGAGAGGCAAGTCTCCGTGTGAATGGCGAGCGACATCTCGGGATTCCTCTCCAGTCGGTGGCGGGTCCTAGGTCCACGTCTGAAGCTGCGGCTGGACCCTGAGTTTTGCTCGAAATTGCTGACATGGTATTTGGGTCCCTCTGGAGTGTCCACAGGGAGGTCAGGCCTCGTCTCGAGTGGAGCCATGCACATCCGCTCTCCTCCTGAGCTGTAGCAGCACTGTCATTCTTCCTGTTGCGTTGAAACAGGTATCAGTGGCTTTCCCTCGAGATGCCACCAGGGCTGTCACACGTGCCACCATGGGGTTAATCGATCCTCAGGGTGACAGTCGAGTCAGTGCAGGGAAATCTGGTTCATCTGGAGTGGATTGAGATTTCTGGGTACCTGTGGCCTGATACCACGATCCCTGTAGTTCCTCTCGACTCTCGTGTAGAGAGCACCTCCTCCTGAGATGCGACGGGAACACCCGGAATCCCTTTCCGACGAAGCAGAGAAAAGAACCCTCATCTCGAGATGAGGAGGGGACAAAGGGGCTCCTCTTGAGTTGTGGTGGGACCCTCAGTGTTCCTCTTGAGTGGAGGCGAGTGTGTCGGGGAACTTCTTGAGTCGCAGCAGGGGAGTGAGGACACTTTTGAAGTCCAAGAGGGAAGGTGTGATTTCCCTCGACATGCGGCAGCGAAAAAGGGCCTCAACGAGCCTGGAAGTGAGAACCTCCTGGTGTTTCTCGAATTGCGGCAGGTCCTTCTCGAGTTACGACGGGGACCTCAGGGACCCGCTCGTGTGGCCTCAGGAGAGGCCAGGCTCCGTGCAAATGGAGAGGAAGCTCTCGGGATTCCTCTCCAGTTGGTGGCGGGTCCTAAGTCCTCGTTCCGAACTGTGGCCGGATCCTGAGGTTTCCTCGAAAGTGCTGACATGGGACTCGGGCCCCTCCGGAGTGCCCACAGGGGAGTCAGGCCTCGTCTCCAGTGGAGACATGCACGCCCGCTCTCCTGATGAGCTGTTGCAGCACTGTCAGGCTTCCTGTCACTTGCACCCAGGGATCTGTGGCTTTGCTCGAGGCGCCACCAGGGCTATCACACGTGTCACGATGGGGTGACTCGATCCTCATGGTGAGAGTTGAGGCAGGGCAGGTACATCAGGTTCATCTGGAGTGGATTGAGATTTCTGGATACTTGTGGCCTGATGGCACATTCCCTGAAGTTCCTCTCGACTCTCATGTGAAGAGCACCTCCTACTAAGATGCGATGGGAACGCCTGGAATCCCTTCCCAACGAAGAGGGAAAGGAACCCTCATCTCGAGCTGAGGAGTGGACAACGGGGCTCCTCTTGTGTTGTGGCGGGACTCTCGGGGTTCCTGTCGAGTGGCTGTGCCTGTGTCAGGGAAGTTCTTGAGTCGCAGCAAGGGAGTGAAGGACCTTTTCAAGGTCCAAGAGGGAAGGTGTGATTTCCCTCGACATACGGCAGTGGAAAAGGGCCTCAACGGGACAGGAATGGAGAACCTTCTGGTGTTTCTCGAGTTGCGGCAGGTCCTTCTTGAGTTACGACGGGGACCTCTGGGACCTGCTCGTGTGGCCTCAGGAGAGGCCAGTCTCCGTGCGAATGGCGAGGGATCTCTTGGAATTCCTCTCCAGTCAGTGCTGGGTCCTCTGTCCTTGTCTGGAGCTGCGGCCGGACCCTGAGGTATCCTCGAACGTGCTGACATGGGACTTCGGTCACTCTGGAGTGTCCAGAGTGGAGTAAGGTCTCATCTCGAGTGGAGACATGCAAGCCATCTATCCTCCTGAGCTGTAGCAACACTGTCCGGCTTCCTTTCACGTTGACACAGGGGTCTGTGAGTTTCTCTCGAGGTGCCACCAGGGCTGTCACACATGCCACCATGGGGTGAGTGGATCCTTAGGGTGACAGTCGAGACACTGCAGGGAAATCAGGTTCATCTGGAGTGGACTGAGATTTCTGAATACTTGTGGCCTGATGGCACATTCCCTGGAGTTCCTCTCGACTGTCCTTTGTAGAACTCCTCGTCCTGAGATGCAACAGGAATGCCGGGAATCCCTTCCCGACGAAGCAGGGAAAGGAACCCTCATCTCGAGCTGAGGAGGGGACAACAGGACTCCCTATGTGTTGTTTCGGGACCCACGGGGTTCCTATGGAGTGGAGGCGCGTGTGTCGGGGTACTTCTTGAGTCGCAGAGGGGAGTGAAGGACCCTTTCGAGGTCCAAGAGGGAAGGTGTGATTTCCCTCGACATGCGGCAGTGGAAAAGCGCCTCAACGCGACTGGAAGGGAGAATCTTCTGGTGTTCTCTAGTTGCACCAAATCCTTTTCGAGTTACGATGGGGACCTCTGGGACTTGCGCGTGTTGCCTCAGGAGAAGCCAGTCTCCGTGCGAATGGCCGAGGAACCTCGGGATTCCTTTCCAGTCGGTTGTAGGTCCTCTGTCCTCGTCTGGAGCTGCGGCCGGACCCTGAGCTTTGCTCGAAAGTGCTGACTTGGGACTTGTGTTCCTCTGGAGTGTCCACAGTGGAGTCAGGCCTCGTCTCGAGTGGAGACATGCATGCCAGCTATCCTGAGCCGTAGCAACAAGGTCAGGCTTCCTGTCACGTTGAAAAGAGGGGTCTGTGTCTTTCCCTCAAGGTGGCACCAGGGCTGTCACACGTGCCACCATGGGGTGAGTCGATCCTTGGGGTGACAGTCGAGACAGTGCAGGGAAATCAGGTTCATCTGTAGTGAGTTGAGATTTTTGGGTACTTATGGCCTGATGGCACGATCCCTGGAGTCCCTCTTGAATCTCCTGTGGAGAGCACCTCCTCCTGACATGCAATGGGAACGCCGCTAATGCCTTCCTGACGAAGCACAGAAATTAACCCTCATCTCGTGCTGAGGAGGGAACAACGGGGCTCCTCTTGAGGTGTGGAGGGACCCTCGGGGTTCCTGTTGAGTGGAGGCACATGTGTCGGGGAACTTCTTGAGTCACAGAGGGGAGTGAAGGACCCTGTCGAGGTCCAAGAGGGATGGTGTGATTTCCCTCGACAAGCGGCAGTGGAAAAGGGCCTCAACGCGCCTCAAAGGGAGAAACTTCTGGTGTTTCTTGAGTTGCGGTAGGTACTTCTCGAGTTAAGACGAGGACCTCAGGGACCTCCTCATTTGGCATCAGGAGAGGCAAGTCTCTGTGGGAATGGCGAGGGACTTCTCGGGATTCCTCTCCAGTCGGTAGCGGGTCCTTGGTCCACGTCTGAAGCTGCCGCCGGACTCTGAGCTTTGCTCGAAAGTTCTGACATGGTATTTGGGTACCTCTGGAGTGTCCACAGAGTGGTCAGGCCTCTCTCGAGTGGAGACATGCACGCCCGCTCTCCTCCTGAGATGTAGCAGCACTGTCATTCTTCCTGTTGCGTTGAAACAGGGATCTGTGGCTTTCCCTCGAGATGCCACTAGGGCTGTCACATGTGCCACCATGGGGTTAATCGATCCTCGGGGTGCGCCTGCTCTCCTCCTGGGCTGCTGCAGCACTGTCAGGCTTCCTGTCACTTGCACCCAGGGATCTGAGGCTTTGCTCGAGATGTCACAAGGGCTATCACACGTTTCACCATGGGCTGAGTCTATCCTCGCAGTGACAGTCGCGTCAGTGCAGGGCAATCTGGTTCATCTGGAGTGGATTGAGACTTCTGGGTACCTGTGGCCTGATACCACGATCCCTGTAGTTCCTCTCGACTCTCGTGTGGACAGCACCTCCTCCTGAGATGCAAGGGGAACGCCCGGAATCCCTTTCCGAAGAAGCAGAGAAAAGAACCCTCATCTCGAGCTGTGGAGTGGACAAAGGGGCTCTTCTTGAGTTGTGGCGGGACCCTCAGGGTTCCTCTCGAGTGGAGGCGAGTGTGTCGGGGAACTGCTTGAGTCGCAGCAAGGGCGTGAGGACCCTTTCGAAGTCCAAGAGGGAAGGTGTGATTTCCCTCGACATGCGGCAGCGGAAAAGAGCCTCAATGCGCCTGGAAGTGAGAACCTCCTGGTGTTTCTCGAGTTGCGGTAGGTCCGTCTCGAGTTACGATGGGGACCTCAGGGACCCGCTCTTGTGGCCTCAGGAGAGGCCAGGCTCCGTGAAAATGGCGAGGAACCTCTCGGGATTCCTCTCCAGTTGCTGGCGGGTCCTAAGTCCTCGTTCCGAACTGTGGCCGGAACCTGAGGTTTCCTCGAAAGTGCTGACATGGGACTTGGGCCCCTCCGGAATGTCCACAGGGGAGTCAGGCCTCGTCTCCAGTGGAGACATGTGCGCCCGCTCTCCTCCTGGGCTGTTGCAGCACTGTCAGGCTTCCTGTCACTTGCACCCAGGGATCTGAGGCTTTGCTCGAGTGCCACCAGGACTATCACCTGTTTCACCATGGGCTGAGTCTATCCTCGCGGTGACAGTTGAGGCAGTGCAGGCAAATAATGTTCATTTGGAGTGGACTGAGTTTTCTGGATACTTGTGGCCTGATGGCACATTCCCTGGAGTTCCTCTCGACTCTCCTGTGAAGAGCACCTTCTCCTGAGATGTGACAGGAGCGCCGAGTATCCCTTCCCGATGAAGAAGTGCAAGGAACCTTCATCTTGAGCTGAGGAGGGGACCACGGGGCTCCTATTGAGTTGTGGCAGGACCCTCAGGGTTCCTCTCAAGTGGAGGCGTGCATGTCGGGGAACTTCTTGAGTCACAGAGGGGAGTGAGGGACCCTTTTGAGGTCCAAGAAGGAAGGTGTGATTTCCCTTGACATGCGGCAGTGGAAAAGGGCCTGAACGCAACTGGAAGGGAGAACCTTCTGGTGTTTCTCGAGTTGCAGCAGGTCCCTCTCGAGTTAGGACGGGGACCTCTGGGACTAGCTCGTGTGGCCTCAGGAGAGACCAGTCTCCATGCGAATGGCGAGGGACATCTCGGGATTCCTCTCCAGTCGGTGACGAGTCCTCTGTCCCTGTCTGGAGCTGCAGCCAGACCTTGAGGTTTCCTCGAACGTGCTGTCATGGGACTTGGGTCCCTCTGGAGTGTCCACAGTGGAGTCAGGCCTCTTCTCGTGTGGAGACATGTATGCCAGCTATTGTCCTGAGCTGTAGCAACACTGATATGCTTCCTGTCGTGTTGAAACAGGGGTCTGTGGCTTTCCCTCCAGGTGCCACCAGGGCTGTCACACGAGCCATCATTGGGTGAGTCGATCCTCGGGGTGACAGTCGAGACAGTGCAGGGAAATCAGGTTCATCTGGAGTGGATTGAGACGGCTGGGTACTTGTGGCCTGATGGCACGATCCCTGAAGTTCCTCTTGACTCTCCTGTGGAGAGCACCTTCTCCTGATATGCGACGGGAACGTTGAGAATCCCTTCCCGACGAAGCACGGAAATTAACCCTATCTCGCGCTGAGGAGGGGACAACGGGCCTCCTCTTGACTTGTGGCGGGACCCTCGGGGATCCTGTCGAGTGGAGGCGCGTGTGTCAGGGAACTTCTTGAGTCAAAGCATGGGAATGAAGGACTCTTTTGAGGTCCAAGAGGGAAGGTGTGATTTCCCTCGACATGCGGCCCCGGAAAAGGGCCTCAACACGACTGGAAGGGAGAGCCTTCTGGTGTTTCTCGATATGCGACAAGTCCTTCTGAGTTACGACGGGGACCTCAGGGACCCGCTCGTGTGGCATCAGGAGAGGTCAGTCTCCGTGTGAATGGCGAGGGACCTCTCGGAATTCCTCTCCAGTCGGTGGCGGGTCCTAGGTCCGCGTCTAAAGCTGTGTCCAGACTTTGAGCTTTGCTTGAAAGTGCTGACATGGGATTTGAGTCACTCTGGAGTGTACACAGGGAGGTCAGGCCTCGTCTCGAGTGGATACATGCACGCCCGCTCTCCTCCTGAGCTGTCGCAGCACTGTCAGTCTTCCTGTCGCGTTGACACAGGGATCTGTGGCTTTCCCTCGTGATGCCACCAGGGCTGTCACGCGTGCCACCGTGGGGTTAATCGATTCCCGGGGGTGACAGTCGAGGCAGTGCAGGGAAATCTGGTTCATCTGGAGTGGATTGAGACTTCTGGGTACCTGTGGCCTGATACCACGATCCCTGGAGTTCCTCTCCACTCTCGTGTGGACAGCACCTCCTCCTGAGATGCGACGCGAACGCCCGGAATCCCTTCCTGAAGAATCAGAGAAATGAACAGACATCTCGAGCTGAGGAGGGGACAACGGGGCTCCTCTTGAGTTGTGGCGGGACCCTCGGTGTTCATCTCGAGTGGAGGCGTGTGTGTCGGGAACTTCTGGAAACTCAGAGGGGAGTGAAGGATCCTTTCGAAGTCCAAGAGGGAAGGTGTGATTTCCCTCGACATGCGGCAGTGGAAAAGGGCCTGAACGCAACTGGAATGGAGAACCTTCTGATGTTTCTCGAGTTGCAGCAGATCCTTCTCGAGTTACGACGGGGACCTCTGGGACCCACTCGTGTGGCCTCAGGAGAGGCCAGTCTCCGTGCGAATGGCGAGGGTCATCTCGGGATTCCTCTCCAGTCGGGGGCGGGTCCTCTGTCCTCGTCTGGAGCTGCGGCCGGACCATGAGGTTTCCTCGAACGTGCTGTCATGGGACTTGGGTCCCTCTGTAGTATCCACAGTGGAGTCACACTTCGTATCGAGCGAGACATTCATGCCAGCTATCCTCCTGAGCTGTAGCAACACTGTCAGGCTTCCTGTCGTGTTGAAACAGGGGCCTGTGGCTTTCCCTCGAGGTGCCACCAGGGCTGTCACACGTGCCACCATGGGGTGAGTCGATCCTCGGGGTGACAGTCGAGACAGTGCAGGGAAATCAGGTTCATATGGAGTGGATTGAGACGTCTGGGTACTTGTGGCCTGATGGCACGATCCCTGGAGATCATCTCGACTCTCCTGTGGAGAGCACCTCCTCCTGATATGCGATGGGAACGCCTCGAATCCCTTCCCGACGAAGCAGGGAAAGTAACCCTCATCTCGCGCTGAGGAGGGGACAACGGGACTCCTCTTGACTTGTGGCGGGACCCTCGGGGTTCCCCTCGAGTGGAGGCGCGTGTGTCGGGGAACTTCTTGAGTCACAGCTAGGGAGTGAAGATCCATTTTGAGGTCCAAGACAGAAGGTGTGATTTCCCTCGACATGTGGCTTCGGAAAAGGGCCTCAACACGCCTGGAAGGGAGAAATTCCTGGTGTTTCTCGAGTTGTGGCAGGTCCATTTCTAGTTATGACGGGGACCTCAGGGACTCGCTCCTGTGGCCTCAAGAGAGGCCAGGCTCCGTGCAAATGGTGAGGTACCTCTCGGGTTTCCTCTCCAGTTGGTGGCGGGTCCTAAGTCCTCTTCCTGAGCTGCAGCTAGACCCTGAGGTTTCCTCGAAAGTGCTGACATGGGACTTGGGCCCCTCCCGAGTGTTCACAGGGGAGTCAGACTTGGTCTCAAGTGGAGACATGCACGACCGCTTTCGTCCTGAGGAGTAGCAGCACTGTCAATCTTCCTGTCACTATCACCCATGTATCTGTGGCTTTGCTCGAGGTGCCACCAGGGCTATCACACATGTCACCATGTGGTGAGTCGATCCTCGCGGTGACAGTCGAGACAGTGCAGGCAAATCAGGTTCATCTGGAGTGGATTGAGATTTCTGGATACTTGTGGCCTGATGGCACATTCCCTGGAGTTCTTCTGGACTCTCGTGTGGAGAGCACCTCCTCCTGAGATGTGACGGGAACGCCAGGAATCCCTTCCCGACGAAGCAGGGAAATGAACCCTTATCTCGATCTGAGGAGGAGATAACGGGGCTCCTCTTGAGTTGTGGCGGGACCCTCGGGTTCCCCTCGAGTGGAGGCGCGTGTGTCGGGGAACTTCTTGAGTCACAGCTAGGGAGTGAAGATCCATTTTGAGGTCCAAGACAGAAGGTGTGATTTCCCTCGACATGTGGCTTCGGAAAAGGGCCTCAACACGCCTGGAAGGGAGAAATTCCTGGTGTTTCTCGAGTTGTGGCAGGTCCATTTCTAGTTATGACGGGGACCTCAGGGACTCGCTCCTGTGGCCTCAAGAGAGGCCAGGCTCCGTGCAAATGGTGAGGTACCTCTCGGGTTTCCTCTCCAGTTGGTGGCGGGTCCTAAGTCCTCTTCCTGAGCTGCACCTGGACCCTGAGGTTTCCTCGAAAGTGCTGACATGGGACTTGGGCCCTTCCAGTGTGTCCACAGGGGAGTCAGGCCTCGTCTCCAGTGGAGACATGCACGCCCGCTCTCCTCCTGATCTGTCAGTCTTCCTGTCACTTTCACCCACGGATATGTGGCTTTCCTAGAGGTGCCAACAGGACTATCACAAGTGTCACCATGGGTTGAGTCGATCCTCGCGGTGACAGTCGAGGCAGTGCAGGCAAATCAGGTTCATCAAGAGTGGATTGAGATTTCTGATTACTTGTGGCCTAATGGCACATTCCCTCGTTTTCCTCTCCTCTCTCCTGTGAAGAATACCTCCTCCTGAGATGCGACGGGAACGCCGGGAATCCCTTCTCAATGAAGCACAGAAAGGAACCCTCATCTAGAGCTGTGGAGGGGACAAAGGGGCTCCTCTTGACTTGTGGCGGGACCCTAGTGGTTCCTCTCGAGAGGAGGTACATGTGTCGGGGAACGTCTTGATTTGCAGCAAGGGAGTGAAGGACACTTTCGAGATCCAAGAGGGAAGGTGTGATTTCCCACGACATGCGGCAGCGGAAAAGGGCTTCAAAACACCTGGACGGGAGAACCTCTTGGTGTTTCTCGAGTTTGGAAGGTCCGTTTCTAGTTACGATGGGGACCTCAGGGACCTTCTCGTGTGGCCTCAGGAGAGGCCAGTCTCCGTGCGAATGGCGAGGGACCTCTCAGGATTCCTTTCCAGTTGGTGATGGGTCCTAGGCTCACGTCTGGAGCTGCAGCCAGAACTTGAGCTTTGCTCGAAAGTGCTGACATGGGACTTGGGTCCCTCTGGAGTGTCCACAGTGTGGTCAGGCCTCGTCTGGAGTGGAGACATGCACGCCCGCTCTCCTGCTGAGCTGTAGCAGCACTGTCAGGCTTCCTGTCACGTTGACACAGGGGTCTGTGGCTTTCCCCCGAGGTGCCACCTGGGCTGTCACATGTGCCACTATGGGGTGAGTAGACCCTCGGGGTGACAGTCGAGGCAGTGCATGGAAATCTGGTTCATCTGGAGTGGATTGTGACTTCTGGGTACCTGTGGCCTGATAGCACAATCCCTGGAATTCCTCTCGACCCTCGTGTGGAGAGCACCTCCTCCTGAGATGCGACGGGAAAGCCGGGAATCCCTTCCTGACTAAGCAAAGAAAGGAAACCTCATCTCGAGCTGAGGAGGGGACAATGGGGCTCCTCTTGAGTTGTGGCGGGACCCTCGGGGTTCCTCTCGGATGGAGGAGCATGTGTCTGGGAACTTCTTGAGTCACAGCAAGGGAGTGAAGGACCCTTTCGAGGTCCAAAGTTGACACAGGGGTCTGTGGCTTTCCCCCGAGGTGCCACCTGGGCTGTCACATGTGCCACTATGGGGTGAGTAGACCCTCGGGGTGACAGTCGAGGCAGTGCATGGAAATCTGGTTCATCTGGAGTGGATTGTGACTTCTGGGTACCTGTGGCCTGATAGCACAATCCCTGGAATTCCTCTCGACCCTCGTGTGGAGAGCACCTCCTCCTGAGATGCGACGGGAAAGCCGGGAATCCCTTCCTGACTAAGCAAAGAAAGGAAACCTCATCTCGAGCTGAGGAGGGGACAATGGGGCTCCTCTTGAGTTGTGGCGGGACCCTCGGGGTTCCTCTCGGATGGAGGAGCATGTGTCTGGGAACTTCTTGAGTCACAGCAAGGGAGTGAAAGACCCTTTTGAGGTCCAATAGGGAAGGTGTGATTTCCCTCCACATGCCACAGCAGAAAAGGGCCTCAACGCGACTGGAAGAGAGAACCTCCTGGTGTTTCTCGAGTTGCGGCATGTCCTTCTCGAGTTACGAAGGGAATCTCTCGGACTCGCTCGTGTGGCCTCAGGAGAGGCCACTCTCCGTGTGAATGGAGAGGGACCTCTCGGGATTACTCTCCAATCGGTGGTGGGTCCTCTGTCATTGTCTGAGTCTGCGGCCGGACCTGAGGTTTCCTCGAAAGTGCAGATATGGGACTTGGTCCCCTCCAGAATGTCCACAAGGGAGTCAGGCCTCGTCTCCAGTGGAGACATGCACGTCCGCTCTCCTGCTGAGCTGTAGCAGCACTGTCAGTCTTCCTGTCACTTTCATCCAGGGATCTGTGGCATTGCTCGAGGTGCCACCAGGGCTATCACACGTGTCACCATGGGGTGAGTCGATCCTCGCGGTGAGAGTCGAGACAGTGCAGGCAAATCAGGTTCATTTGGAGTGGATTGAGATTTCTGGATACTTGTGCCCTGATGGCACATTCCCTGGAGTTCCTCTCGACTCTCCTGTGAAGAGCACCTCCTCCGGAGATGCGACGGGAACGCCGGGAATCCCTTACCGAACAAGCAGGGAAAGGAACCCTCATCACTAGCTGAGGAGTTGACAAAGAGGCTCCTCTTGAGTTGTGGCGGGACCTTTGGGGTTCCTCTCGATTGGAGGCGTGTGTGTCGGGGAAGTTCTTGAGATGAAGCAAGGCAGTTAAGGACACTTTCTAGGTCGAAGAGGGAAGGTGTGATTTCCCTCGACATGTGGCAGCGGAAAAGAGCCTCAATGCGCCTGGAAGGGAGAACCTCCTGGTGTTTATTAGTTGCGGCAGGTCCTTCTCGAGTTACGACGGAGACTTCAGAGACCCGCTCCTGTGGCCTCAGGAGTGGCCTGGCTTCGTGCAAATGGCAAGGTACCTCTCGGGATTCCTCTCCATTTGGTGTCGGGTCCTAAGTCCTTGTCCGGAGCTGCGGCCGGACCCTGAGGTTTCCTCGAACGTGCTGACATGGGACTTGGGTCTATCTGGAGTGTCCACAGTAGAGTCAGGCCTCGTCTCGAGTGGAGACATGCACTCCACTTCTCCTCCTGACCTGTAGCAACACGTTCAGGCTTCCTGTCGTGTTGAAACAGGGTTCTGTGGCTTTCCCTCGAGGTGCCAACAGGGCTGTCACACGAGCCACCATGGGGTGAGTTCATCCTCGGAGTGACAGTCGAGACAGTGCAGGGAAATCAGGTTCATCTGGAGTGGCTTGAGACTTCTGCGTACTTGTGGCCTGATGGCATGATCCATGGAGTTCCTCTCAACTCTCCTGTGGACAGCACCTCCTCCTGATATGCTATGGGAATGCCGCGAATACCTTCCGGAAGATGCACGGAATATAACCCTCATCTCGCGTTGAGGAGGGGACAACGGGTCTCCTCTTGAGTTGTGGCGGGACCCTCGGGATTCCTGTAGAGTAGAGGTGCGTGTGTCAGGGAACTTCTTGAGTCACAGCAAGGGAGTGAAGGACCCTTTCGAGGTCCAAGAGGGAAGGTGTGATTTCGCTCGATATGCAGCAGCAGAAAAGGGCCTTAACGCGCCTGGAAGGGAGAACCTCCTGGTGTTTCTCGAGTTGCAGCAGGTCCTTCTCGAATTACGATGAGGATCTCAGGGACTTGCTCGTGTTTCCTCAGGAGAGGGCAGTCTCCATGCGAATGGCAAGGGACCTCTCAGGATTCCTCTCCAGTCGGGGGTGGGTCCTATGTCTGCATCTGTTGCTGAGGCCAGACCCTGAGCTTTACTCGTAAGTGCTGACATGGGACTTGGGTCACTCTGGAGTGTCCAAAGGATGGTCAGGCCTCGTCTCGAGTGGAGACATGCACGCCCACTCTCCTACTGAGCTGTAGCATCACTGTCAAGCTTCCTGTCACGTTCAAACAGGGGTCTGTGTCTTTCCCTTGAGGTGCCACCAGGGCTGTCACACGTGCCACCATTGGGTGAGTTGATCCTCGGGGTGACAGTCGAGACAGTGCACAGAAATCAGATTCATCTGGAGTGGATTGAGATTTCTGGATACTTGTGGCCTGATGGCACATTCCCTGGAGTTCCCCTCCACTCTCCTGTGAAGAGCACCTCCTCCTGAGATGCGACGGGAACGCCGGGAATCCCTTCGCAAAGAAGCAGGGAAAGGAACCCTCATCTCGCGCTGAGGAGGGGACAACGGTGATCCTCTTGAATTCTGGCGGGACCCTCGGGGTTCCTCTCGAGTGGAAGCACGTGTTTTGGGGAACTTCTTAAGTCATAGAGGAGAGTGAAGGACCCTTTCGTGGCCCAAGAGGGAAGGTGTGATTTCCCTCGACATGCGGTAGTGGAGAAAGGCCTCAACGTGCCTGGAAAGGAGAACCTCCTTGTGTTTCTCGAGTTGCAGCAGGTCCTTCTCGAGTTACGACGGGAACATTTGGCACCAGCTCATGTGGCCTCAGGAGAGGCCAGTATCCGTGCGAATGGCGAGGGACCTCTCGGGATTCCTCTCCAGTCGTGGGCGGGTCCTAGGTCCGCGTCTGGACCTGCGTCCGGACCCTGAGCTTTGCACGAAAGTGCTGACATGGGACTTGGTTCCCTCTGGAGTGTCTACAGGGTGTTCCGGCCTTGTCTCGAGTGGAGACATGCACGCACGCTCTCCTCCTGAGCTGTAGCAGCACTGTCGTGCTTCCGGTCACTTTCACCCAGAAATCTGTGGCTTTGCTCGAGGTGCCACCAGGGCTCTCACACGTGTTACCATGGGGTGAGTCGATCCTCGCAGTGACAGTTGAGGCAGTGTAGGCAAATCAGGTTCATCAAGAGTGGAATGAGATTTCTGGATACTTGTGGCCTGATTGCACATTCCCTGGACTTCCTCTCGACTCTCCTGTGAAGAGCACCTCCTCCTGAGATGCGACGGGAACGCCGGGAATCCCTTCCCGACGAAGCAGAGAAAGGAACCCTCAGCTCGAGCTGAGGAGGGGACTACGGGGCTCCTCTTGAGTTGTGGCGGGACCCTCGGGGTTCCTCTTGAGTGGAGGTGCGTGTGTCGGGGAACTTCTTGAGTCACAGAGGGGAGTGAAGGACCCTTTTGAGGTCCAAGAGGGAAGGTGTGATTTCCTTCGACATGCGGCACTGGAAAAGGGCCTCAACACGACTGGAAGGGAGAACCTTCTGGTGTTTCTCGAGTTGAGGCAGGTCCTTCTCGAGTTATGATGAGGACCTCTGAGACCCGCTCGTGTGGCCTCAGTAGAGGCCAGTCTCCGTGCGAATGGCGAGGGAACCTCTCGGGATTCCTATTCAGTCGGTGGCGAGTCCTCTGTCCTAGTCTGGAGCTGCGGTCGGATCCTGAGGTTTCCTCAAACGTGCTGACATGGGACTTGGGTCCCTCTGGAGTGTCCACAGTGGAGTCAGGCCTCGTCTCGAGTGGAGACATGCACGTCAGCTATCTTCCTGAGCTGTAGCAACACTGTCAGGCTTCCTGTTGTGTTGAAACAGCGGTCTGTGTCTTTCCCTCGAGGTGCCACCAGGGCTGTCACACGTGCCTCCATTGGGTGAGTCGATCCTCGCAGCAACAGTCGAGACAGTGCAGGGAAATCAGGTTCATCTGGAGTGGATTGAGACATCTGGGTACTTGTGGCCTGATGACACGATCCCTGGAGTTCCTCTCGACTCTCCTGTGGAGAGCACCTCCTCCTGATATGTGATGGGAACCCCGTGAAACCCTTCGCAACGAGGCATGTAAAGTAACCATCATCTCGTGCTGACGAGGGGACAACGGGACTCCTCTTGAGTTGTGGCGGGACCCTCGGGATTCCTCTCGAGGGGAGGCGCGTGTGTCAGGGAACTTCTTGAATCGTAGCAAGGGAGTGAAGGATCCTTTCAAGGTCCAAAAGAGAAGGTGTGATTTCGCTCTACATGCAGCAGCAGAAAAGGGCCTCAACGCACCTGGAAGGCAGAATCTCCTGGTGTTTCTCGAGCTGTGGCAGGTCCTTCTCGAGTTAAAACGGGGACCTCAGGGAACTGCTCCTGTGACTTCAGGAAAGGCCAATCTCCGTGCGAATGGTGAAGGACCTCTCGGGATTCCTCTCCAGTCGGTGGCAGATCCTAGGTCCGCGTCTGGATCTGCGGCCGGACCCTGAAGTTTCCTCGAAAGTGCTGACATGGGACTTGGGCCCCTCCGGAGTGTCCACAGAAGAGTCATGCCTCGTCTCCAGGTGAGACATGCACGCCTGCTCTCCTCCTGAGCTGTAGCACCACTGTCAAGTTTCCTGTCACTTTCACCCAGGGATCTGTTTCTTTGCTCGAGGTGCCACATAGGGCTAAGACACATATCACCATGGGGTGACTATATCCTCGCGGTGACAGTCGAGGCAGTGCAGGCAATCAGGTTCATCTGAAGTGCTGTGAGATTCTGGATACTTGTGACCTGATAGCACATTCCCTGGAGTTCCTCTTGACTCTCGTGTGAAGAGCACCTCCTCCTGACATGCGACAGGGATGCCGGGAATCCCTTCACTACGAAGCAGGGAAAGAACCCTCATCTCGAGCTGAGGAGGGGACAACGGGGCTCCTCTTGAGTTGTGGCGGGACCCTCCGGGTTCCTCTCGAGTGGAGGCGCGTGTGTCGGGGAACTTCTTGAGTTCCAGAAAGGGAGTGAAGGACCCTTTCGAGGTCCAAGTGGGAAGGTGTGACTTCGCTTGACATGCAGCAGCAGAAAAGGGCATCAACGAGCCTGAAAGGGAGAACTTTCTGGTGTTTCTCGAGTTGGGGCAGGTCCTTCTCGAGTTATGACAGGGACCTCTGGGACCCGCTCGTGTGGCCTCAGGAGAAGGTAGTCTCCGTGCGAATGGTGAGGGACCTCTCGGGATTCCTCTCCCGTCGGTGGCGGGTCCTATGTCTGCATCTGTAGCTGCGGTCGCACCCTGAGCTTTGCTCGTAAGTGCTGACATGGGACTTGGGTCACTCTGGAGTGTCCAAAGGATGGTCAGGCCTCGTCTCGAGTGGAGACATGCACGCCCGTTCTCCTACTGAGCTGTAGCAGCACTATCAGGCTTCCTGTCACGTTCAAACAGGGGTCTGTGTCTTTCCCTCGAGGTGCCACCAGGGCTGTCACACGTGCCACCATGGGGTGAGTCGATCCTCGGGGTGACAGTCGAGACAGTGCAGGGTAATCTGGTTCATCTGGAGTGGACTGAGGCTTCTGAGTACCTGTGGCCTGATAGCACGATCCCTGGAGTTCCTCTCAACTCTAGTGTGGAGAGCACCTCCTCCTGAGATGCGACGGGAATGCCAGGAATCCCTTCCCGACTAAGTAGGGAAAGGAACACTCATTCCGTGATGAGGAGGGAAAATCGGATCTCCTCTTGAGTTTTGGCGGGACCTTCGGGGTTCCTCTCGTTTGGAGCGCTTGTGTCGGGGAACTTCTTGAATCGAAGCAAGGGGGTAAAGGACCCTTTCAATGTCCAGGAGGGAAGGTGTGATTTCCCTCGACTTACAGCAGCGAAAAGGGCCTCAACGTGCCTGGAATGGAGAACCTCCTGGTGTTTCTCGAGTTGCGGCAGTTCCTCCTCATTTTACGATGGGGACCTCACGGTCTCGGTCGTGTGGCCTTAGGAGAGGCCAGTCTCTGTGCGAATCGCGAGGGACCTCTCGGAATTCCTCTCCAGTCGGTGGCGGGTCCTCTGGCCTCGTCTAGAGCTGCGGCCGGACCCTGAGGTTTCCTCGAACGTGCTGACATTGGCCTTGGGTTCCTCTTGAGTGTCCACAGTGGAGTCAGGCCTCGTCTCATGTGGAGACATGCACGCCAGCCATCCTCCTGAGCTGCAGCAACACTGTCAAGCTTCCTGACGCATTGAAACAGGTGTCTGTGGCTTTCCCTCGAGGTGACACCAGGGCTGTCACACGTGTCAGCATGGGGTGAGTCGATTCTTGGAGTGACAGTCGAGACAGTGCAGGCAAATCAGGTTCATCTGGAGTGGATTGAGACTTCAGGGTACTTGTGGCCTGATGGCATGATCCCTGAAGTTTCTCTCCACTCTCCTTTGGAGAGTACCTGATATGCAATGGGAATGCCGCGAATCCATTCCGGATGAAGCAGGGAAAGGAACCCTTATCTCGAGCTGAGGAAGGGACAACAGGGAACCTCTTGAGTTGTAGTGGGATCCTCGGGTTCCTCTTGAGTGGAGGCGCGTGTTTTGGGGAACTTCTTGAGTCGCAGAGGGTAGTGAAGGACACTTTCGAGGTCCAAGCAGGAAGGTGTGATTTACTTCGTCATGCGGCAGTGGAAAAGGGCCTCAACGCGACTGGAAGGGAGAACCTTCTCGTGATCCTCGCGTTGCGGCAGGTCCTTCTCGAGTTACCACTGGGACCTCTGGGACCCGCTCGTGTGGCACCAGGAGAGGCCAGTCTCCTTTCGAATGGCGATGGACCTCTCGGGACTCCTCTCCAGTCGGTGGCGGGTCCTCTGTCCTTGTCTGGAGCTGCGGCCGGACCCTGAGGTTTCCTCGAACATGCTGACATGGGACGTAGGTCCCTCTGGAGTGTCCACAGTGGAGTCAGGCCTAGTCTCGAGTGGAGACATGCACTCCCATTCTCCTCCTGAGCTGTAGCAGCACTGTCAGGCTTCCTGTCACGTTGACACAGGGATGTGTGGCTTTCCCTCGAGATGCCACCAGGGCTGTCACACGTGCCACCATGGGGTTAGTCAATCCTCGGGGTGATAGTCGAGGCAGTGCAGGGAAATCGGGTTCATCTGGAGTGGATTGAGACTTCTGGGTGCCTGTGGCCTGATAGCACGATCACTGGAGTTCCTCTCAAATCTCGTGTGGAGAACAACTCCTCCTGAGAGGTGACGGGAACACCGGGAATCCCTTCCCGACGAATCAGAGAAAGGAACCCTCATCTCGAGCTGAGGGGACAACGGGGCTCCTATTGAGTTGTGGCGGCACCCTAAGGTTTCCTCTCGAGTTGAGTTGAGTGTGTTGGGAAACTTATTGAGTCACAGCAAGGGAGTGAACGACCCTTTCGAGGTCCAAGAGGGAAGGTGTGATTTCCCTCGACATGCGGCAGTGGAAAGGGCCTCAATGCGCCAGGAAGGGAGAACCTCCTGGTGTTTCTCGAGTTGCGGCAGACGATCCCTGGAGTTCCTCTCCACTCTCGTGTGGACAGCACCTCCTCCTGAGATGCGACGCGAATGCCCGGAATCCCTTCCTGAAGAATCAGAGAAATGAACAGACATCTCGAGCTGAGGAGGGGACAACGGGGCTCCTCTTGAGTTGTGGCGGGACCCTCGGTGTTCATCTCGAGTGGAGGCGTGTGTGTCGGGAACTTCTGGAAACTCAGAGGGGAGTGAAGGATCCTTTCGAAGTCCAAGAGGGAAGGTGTGATTTCCCTCGACATGCGGCAGTGGAAAAGGGCCTGAACGCAACTGGAATGGAGAACCTTCTGATGTTTCTCGAGTTGCAGCAGATCCTTCTCGAGTTACGACGGGGACCTCTGGGACCCACTCGTGTGGCCTCAGGAGAGGCCAGTCTCCGTGCGAATGGCGAGGGTCATCTCGGGATTCCTCTCCAGTCGGGGGCGGGTCCTCTGTCCTCGTCTGGAGCTGCGGCCGGACCATGAGGTTTCCTCGAACGTGCTGTCATGGGACTTGGGTCCCTCTGTAGTATCCACAGTGGAGTCACACTTCGTATCGAGCGAGACATTCATGCCAGCTATCCTCCTGAGCTGTAGCAACACTGTCAGGCTTCCTGTCGTGTTGAAACAGGGGCCNTCGAGGTGCCACCAGGGCTGTCACACGTGCCACCATGGGGTGAGTCGATCCTCGGGGTGACAGTCGAGACAGTGCAGGGTAATCTGGTTCATCTGGAGTGGACTGAGGCTTCTGAGTACCTGTGGCCTGATAGCACGATCCCTGGAGTTCCTCTCAACTCTAGTGTGGAGAGCACCTCCTCCTGAGATGCGACGGGAATGCCAGGAATCCCTTCCCGACTAAGTAGGGAAAGGAACACTCATTCCGTGATGAGGAGGGAAAATCGGATCTCCTCTTGAGTTTTGGCGGGACCTTCGGGGTTCCTCTCGTTTGGAGGCGCTTGTGTCGGGGAACTTCTTGAATCGAAGCAAGGGGGTAAAGGACCCTTTCAATGTCCAGGAGGGAAGGTGTGATTTCCCTCGACTTACAGCAGCGAAAAGGGCCTCAACGTGCCTGGAATGGAGAACCTCCTGGTGTTTCTCGAGTTGCGGCAGTTCCTCCTCATTTTACGATGGGGACCTCACGGTCTCGGTCGTGTGGCCTTAGGAGAGGCCAGTCTCTGTGCGAATCGCGAGGGACCTCTCGGAATTCCTCTCCAGTCGGTGGCGGGTCCTCTGGCCTCGTCTAGAGCTGCGGCCGGACCCTGAGGTTTCCTCGAACGTGCTGACATTGGCCTTGGGTTCCTCTTGAGTGTCCACAGTGGAGTCAGGCCTCGTCTCATGTGGAGACATGCACGCCAGCCATCCTCCTGAGCTGCAGCAACACTGTCAAGCTTCCTGACGCATTGAAACAGGTGTCTGTGGCTTTCCCTCGAGGTGACACCAGGGCTGTCACACGTGTCAGCATGGGGTGAGTCGATTCTTGGAGTGACAGTCGAGAGTGGAGTCAGGCCTCGTCTCATGTGGAGACATGCACGCCAGCCATCCTCCTGAGCTGCAGCAACACTGTCAAGCTTCCTGACGCATTGAAACAGGTGTCTGTGGCTTTCCCTCGAGGTGACACCAGGGCTGTCACACGTGTCAGCATGGGGTGAGTCGATTCTTGGAGTGACAGTCGAGACAGTGCAGGCAAATCAGGTTCATCTGGAGTGGATTGAGACTTCAGGGTACTTGTGGCCTGATGGCATGATCCCTGAAGTTTCTCTCCACTCTCCTTTGGAGAGTACCTGATATGCAATGGGAATGCCGCGAATCCATTCCGGATGAAGCAGGGAAAGGAACCCTTATCTCGAGCTGAGGAAGGGACAACAGGGAACCTCTTGAGTTGTAGTGGGATCCTCGGGTTCCTCTTGAGTGGAGGCGCGTGTTTTGGGGAACTTCTTGAGTCGCAGAGGGTAGTGAAGGACACTTTCGAGGTCCAAGCAGGAAGGTGTGATTTACTTCGTCATGCGGCAGTGGAAAAGGGCCTCAACGCGACTGGAAGGGAGAACCTTCTCGTGATCCTCGCGTTGCGGCAGGTCCTTCTCGAGTTACCACTGGGACCTCTGGGACCCGCTCGTGTGGCACCAGGAGAGGCCAGTCTCCTTTCGAATGGCGATGGACCTCTCGGGACTCCTCTCCAGTCGGTGGCGGGTCCTCTGTCCTTGTCTGGAGCTGCGGCCGGACCCTGAGGTTTCCTCGAACATGCTGACATGGGACGTAGGTCCCTCTGGAGTGTCCACAGTGGAGTCAGGCCTAGTCTCGAGTGGAGACATGCACTCCCATTCTCCTCCTGAGCTGTAGCAGCACTGTCAGGCTTCCTGTCACGTTGACACAGGGATGTGTGGCTTTCCCTCGAGATGCCACCAGGGCTGTCACACGTGCCACCATGGGGTTAGTCAATCCTCGGGGTGATAGTCGAGGCAGTGCAGGGAAATCGGGTTCATCTGGAGTGGATTGAGACTTCTGGGTGCCTGTGGCCTGATAGCACGATCACTGGAGTTCCTCTCAAATCTCGTGTGGAGAACAACTCCTCCTGAGAGGTGACGGGAACACCGGGAATCCCTTCCCGACGAATCAGAGAAAGGAACCCTCATCTCGAGCTGAGGGGACAACGGGGCTCCTATTGAGTTGTGGCGGCACCCTAAGGTTTCCTCTCGAGTGAGTTGAGTGTGTTGGGAAACTTATTGAGTCACAGCAAGGGAGTGAACGACCCTTTCGAGGTCCAAGAGGGAAGGTGTGATTTCCCTCGACATGCGGCAGTGGAAAGGGCCTCAATGCGCCAGGAAGGGAGAACCTCCTGGTGTTTCTCGAGTTGCGGCAGGTCCTTCTCGAGTTACGACGGGGACCTCAAGGACCCGCTCGTGTGGCACCAGGAGAGGCCAGTCTCCTTTCGAATGGTGAGGTCCCTCTCGGGATTCCTCTCCAGTTGGTGGCGGGTCCAAAGTCCTCATCCGGAGCTGCAGCCAGACCCTGAGGTTTCCATGAAAGTGCTGACATGGGACTTGGGAACCTCAGGAGTGTCCACAGGGGAGTCAGGCCTCATCTCCAGTGGAGACTTGCATGCCCGCTCTCCTCCTGACCTATAGCAACCCTGACAGGCTTCCTGTCACTTTCACCCAGGATTCTGTGGCTTTGCTTGAGGTGCCACCAGGGCTGTCACACGTGCCACCATGGGGTGAGTCGATCCTCGGCGTGACAGTCGAGACAGTTCAGGGAAATCAGGTTCATCTGGAGTGGAATGAGATTTCTGCTTACCTGGGGCCTGAAGGCACGATCCCTGGAGTTCCTCTCGACTCTCCTGTGGAGAGCATCTAATCCAGATATGCGATGGGAACACCACGAAACCCTTCCTATCGAAGCAGAGAAAGGAACCCTCATCTTGAGCTGAGGAGGGGACAACGGGGCTCCTCTTGAATTGTGGTGGGACCCTCGGGGTTCCTGTCGAGTGGAGGCGCATGTGTCAGGGAATTTCTTGAGTTACAGTAAAGTAGTGAAGGACCCTTTTGAGGTCCAAGAGGGAAGGTGTGATTTCCCTCGACATGCAGCAGTGGAAAAGGGCCTTAACGCCCCTGGAAGGGACAATCTTCTGGTGTTTGTCAAGTTGAGGCAGGTCCGTCTCGAGTTACGACGGGGACCTCAGGGACCTTCTCGTGTGGCCTCAGGAGAGGCCAGACTCCCTGCGATGGTGAGGGACCTCTTGGGATTCCTCTCCATTCGCTTGTGGGTACTCTGTCCTCGTCTGGAGCTGTGGCCGGACCCTGAGCTTTGCACGAAAGTGCTGACATGGGTCCCTCTGGAGTGTCCACAGGGTGGTCAGGCCTCGTCTCGAGTGGAGACATGCACGCCTGCTATCCTCCTGAGCTGTAGCAGCACTGTCAGGCATTCTGTCACTTTCACCTAGAGATCTGTGGCTTTGCTCGTGGTGCCACCAGAGCTATCACACGTGTCACCATGGGGTGATTCGATCCTTCTGCTGACAGTCGAGGCAGTGCAGGCAAATCAGGTTTATCTGGAGTGGATTAAGATTTCTGGATACTTGTGGCCTGATGGCACATTCCCTGGAGTTCCCCTCAACTCTCCCTTGAAGAGCACATCCTCCTGAAATGCGACGGGAATGCCGCGAAACCCTTTCTGATGAAGCACGGAAATTATCCCTAATCTCACGCTGAGGAGGGGACAATGGGGCTCCTTTTGAGTTGTGCCGGGACCCTCCGGGTTCCTGTCGAGTGGAGGCGCGTGTGTCAGGGAACTTCGTGAGTCTCACCAAGGGAGTGAAGGACCCTTTCGAGGTCCAAGAGGGAAGGTGTGATTTCACTCGACATGCAGCAGCAGAAAAGGGCCTAAACGCGCCTGGAAGGGAGAACATCCTGGTGTTTCTGCTGTTGCAGCAGATCCTTTCGAGTTACGATGGGGACCTCAGGGACCTACTCGTGTGGCCTCAGGAGAGGCCAGTCTTCATGTGAATGGCGAGGGACCTCTCGGGATTCCTCTCCAGTGGGTCGCGGGTCCTAGGTCTGCGTCTGGATCCACGGCCGGACCCTGAGCTTTGCTTGAAAGTGCTGACATGGGACTTGGGTCCCTCTGGAGTGTCCACAGGGTGGTCAGGCCTCGTCTCGAGTGGAGAGATGCACGCCCGCTCTCCTCCTGAGCTGTAGCAGCACTGTCAGGCCTCCTGTCCCATTGAAACTGGATCTGTGGCTTTCCTCGAGATGCCACCAGGGCTGTCACACGTGCCACCATGGAGTCATTCGATCCTCGGGGTGACTGTCGAGGCAGTGCATGGAAATCTGGTTCATCTGGAGTGGATTGAGACTTCTGGGTACCTGTGTCCTGATAGCACAATCCTTGGAGTTCCTCTTGACTCTCGTGTGGAGAGCACCTCCTCCTGAGATGCGACGGGAACGCCGGGAATCCCTTCCCAACGAATCAGAGAAAGGAAGGAGGGAAGATCTGCTGCTGCTCAGACATTCAGTGGTGTCCCACTCTTTGTTGCCCCATGGGCTGTAGCTCCAGGCTCCTCTGTCCATGGAATTCTTCTAGCAAGAATACTGGAGTAGGGTCCCATTTCCTCTGCCAGGAGATATTCCCGACCAAGAGATCAAACCTGTGTCTTTTGGATTTGCAGGCAAATTCTTTACTACCGTCTGCTGCAGCTGCTGCTGTTGCTAAGTCGCTTCAGTCGTGTCTGACTCTGTGCGACCCCAGAGATGGCAGCCCAACAGGCTCCCCCGTCCCTGGGATTCTCCAGGCAAGAACACTGGAGTGGGTTGCCATTTCCATCTCCATTACTACTGGCACCACCTGGCAACCCAGGAAGGAAGATGAGGTCTGACAAATGAAAATCAAGCAAGCGCTTAGAGAACAAGGCAGGAATTGCTGTTATTGAATGGAGGTCTTTTGAAAGCAGACTGGAAAAGTCCATAAGTTAGAAAAGATGATACACTTGAACCGATACAAGTGGAAATAAGAATCTATCTCTTCATAAATCATGACAGTGTCTAAAGACAACAAGTGGGTGTGTGTGGGACACTGGGGAAAATGAGTTTGTGGTCAAGTGAAAATGGATTTCAGCATGATTTCTCACAATAACAGCAAAAAAAAAGTTTTCTGTGAGAGTCAATAGCTATCCATTAAATAAATTGAGTTTTGAGGCAATCTATGCAATGCTACACTATAAATGTTCTTTTGAAATATGTTAAATGTTGATGACCCATTGTAGTCCATTTAAATAGAAAAACAAAAACACCACCAAAACTCAGTTTGTAGAACCTCCTCTTTCTGATTTTTTTTTTTAAGTAAATAAGAATAGAGAACAAAACACTCATCTGATAAGGGATTCTATCCAAGAAAACCAAGAACATACTGAACTCAACCTCTGAAAAACAATCAGCCTAATGAAAACACTGGGCAGAAGGCTTGAACAGACTTACACCTCACAGTTCAGACAAACAGGAACCCCAGATGAATCACACATTCCGCTTCATGATGATTCCTCATTCATCACGTCATCCATAAAAATAAACTCAACAGAGATCAAAGACTTCAACCTGATACTGAAACTGTAAATCTCCTGGAAGAAAACACAAGCAAGATTTTCTTTGGATCTTAAAAAAAAAAAAAAAAAAAGGAACAACCTGGAAAAAATGGGCAGGAGATCCAAAAGGATTTTTTCACACACACACACACATATATATATATATACACACACACACAGATGGCCAACAGGCACATGGAAAGATGCTCAACATCACTCCTTACTGGGGAGATGCACATCAAAACCACAGTGAGATATCACCTCACATCTGACAGAATGAGTATCCTACAAAGTACTATAGACAGCAGGTGGATGTGGAGGAAAGGGAATCCTTGTGCACTGTTGATGGGACCGTCCATTGGTACAACTGCTATGGTAAATGATACAGAGGACCACAATCAAAATACTATCTATACCTCAAAAAAATACTATGGAACAAACTATTATCTTATGATCCACTGCTGAACATTTTTCCAAGGAAAACAAAAACATGAAAAAAGATATATGCACCCTTGTGTTCATGTTACTCTTATTGACAAGAGCAAAGATACAGAGATCACCTAAATGTCCATGAATAGATGAATGGATTAGAAAGAAAGAAAAGCTAATCTTTACAGAGGCTTTGCCTGTAAGCAGAACCTTCACTCTAAAACCCAGTTATGCCTCACACTCTAAGCCTTTACACACGACAAAACATACTAGTTTAGTCATGTATAGAGCCAAGGACCTTTAGTTACTCCTCAAGAGTCATAGATAATATTCTGAGCCATATCCTGTGAGCTGTTTTTCAGATACTGAAGTCCCCTCACCAGGTAGAAGAAACTGACTATGTGATGAGAGGATGACTGTATGATGACCAGACAGAAGCTATGAATGTGGAGGGGCTTCTATGGTGGTCCAGTGGTTAAGAATCTGCCTTGCCAAGCAAGGGTCATAGGTTCAATCCTGTTTCAGGAAGTTCCCACCTGCCTTGGAACAAAGAAGCCTGTGTGCCACAACTACTGAGCCTATGAGCTGCAACTACTGAAGCAATGTTCTGCAACAAGAGAAGCCCAAGCACTGCAACAAGAGTAGACCTCACTCATCAGAATTAGAAAAAGCCCAAGTACAGCAACAAAGACCCATCACAGCAAAAATATAAATATTTTTATTTCACAAAATGTGTAATTTTTTCTTTGAAAATGTATTTGACACATTTATCTATATTCTAAGAGTCTTCCAATGTCATGACAGTGTAGTATGTAAACAATAAAGTTGTGAATATTATGATATAATCATGCACCAACATTCTAAATCAGCACAATTTTACTTTGATCTAATTTCACACAATCCTCATTTTGCATGGTGGTTCAAGGATCATAAAATGATCATGAAAGCTGAATCTGAATAAAGAATAGATACATGTCTTTGTACAACTGAATCACTTTGTTCTACAACTGAAACGAACACAACATTGTGAATCAATTATACTCCAATTGAAAATAAAAAGTAAAAAAAAATGCCATCTTGCTAATCAATGGGGAAAATACAATTGTTCAAGGACATTAAAAATTTTTGTGAAAACATTCACAACTCTCTTATTAAGAAATTTAAAATATATATAACATAAGAAGGCTGTCCTAAGATGGCAGAGGAATAGAACAGGGATACCACTTTCTCCCCAACAAACTCATCAAAAGAACATTTAAATGCTGAGTAAATTCCACAAAACAACTTCTGAATGCCAGCAGAGGACACAGACACCCAGAAAAGCAGCCCACTGTCTTCAAAAGGAGGTAGGAAAAATTACAAAAGATAAAAAGAGAGACAAAAGATATAGGGATGTAGATCCATCCCAGGAAGGGAGTCTTAAAAAAGAGAGAAGTTTCCAAACACCAGGAAACACTTTCACTTTTGAGTCTGTGGCAAGTCTTGGAACCTCAGAGGGCAACATAACCAGGAGGAAAAATAAATATTTAAACCCCAAAGATTATGTGCCCAATGGTAACTCCCAACAGAGAAGCAGTGCAGACACCTGCACCCACCACTAGCAAGCAGGGGCTAGGCAGGGAGGTGCAGACTGCATTGCTTAGAGTAAAGATGGGGCCTGAATGCCCAGAGGCCAATCTGAGGGAACTAACTTGAGAGAGCAAACCAGACTATGGAATAGCTACCCTGTGAAAAGCCCTAATCTAAGACACTGCCAGGCCCACTCACAAAACAAAGGACTGACTAGAGCTAGTCAGCTGCGGACCAGCCCATCCCCTGCTGGTGACAGGCAGGCTAGGGCAGCCAGAGCCAGAAGGAGGTAATCACGGCCCCAGAATGGCATCATCTATCAAACTGCAAGCAGGCTTCCTTGTTAACCAAGGCTTCTTGGGATTCTGGACGGTGGACATCTGCCTGAGAAGGTAAGCCGGTTGTATACCCAGAAAACTGAGTGGCAGGGATGGAAGAAGTGATAAGTCACTGTGACAGCACTCGCCAAACACCTGGTCACCTGAGCTGCTCAGACCTGGGAAGGGCACAAAATGCAGGCCCAACCATGTCTGCACCATTGAGGAGTTCCCAAGTATCCGAACCTGAGCGGCTTAGACCTGGGAAGTGCATACAACTCAGGGCTGGCCTCAGACAGTTCCCAGCAGAGCAACCTAGAGACTGAGCAGTGTGGGCAGGGAGGGCACATTCGCCATGAGTGGGGGCAAACCCAGTGTGGCCGAGTCACTGTGAGCACTCCCCCCACACACCAGAGTTATTTGTTTACAGTGTTCCTCCCTCCCACAGCACGACTGAACAAGTGAGCCTAAAAAAGCTTCCAACACCGCCCCCCTTGTGTCAGGGCGGAAGTTAGATACTGAGGAGTCCAGTAAACAGAAGAAGATAAAACACAGGGAACCGCCTTGGAAATGACAGGTGCAATAGATTAAAAACCTGTAGTTAGCACTGACTACATAGGGAAATAGTGGAAACAGTGTCAGACTTTATTTGGGGGGCTCCAAAATCACTGCAGATGGTAACTGCATCCATGAAATTAAAAGACGCTTTCTCCTTGGAAGAAAATTAATGACCAACCTAGATAGCATATTCAAAAGCAGAGACATTGCTAACAAAGGTCAGTCTAGTCAAGGCTATGGTTTTTCCAGTGGTTATGTATGGATGTGAGAGTTAGACTGTGAAGAAAGCTGAGCGCCGAAGAATTGATGCTTTTGAACTGTGATGTTGGAGAAGACTCTTGAGAGTCCCTTGGATGGCAAGGAGATCCAACCAGTCCATTCTGAAGGAGATCAACCCTGGGATTTCTTTGGAAGGAATGATACTGAAGCTGAAACTCCAGTACTTTGGCCCACTCATGCGAAGACCTGACTCACTGAGAAAGACTCTGATGCTGGGAGGGATTGGGGGCAGGAGGAGAAGGGGACGACAGAGGATGAGATGGCTGGATGGCATCACTGACTTGATGGATGTGAGTCTGAGTGAACTCAGTGAGTTGATGATGGACAGGGAGACCTGGTGTGCTGTGATTCATGGGGTCACAAAGAGTCAGACATGACTGAGCAACTGAACTGAACTGAATTGAACATAGGATGGGGCCTTTAGATCTTGAGAAGTATAAGCTGGCTAAAGGAACTATCTGAAAATGAACTGATCCTACACTGTTCACAACAACACCAGAGAAAGTCCTAGATACATTTTTAATATTGTCATTCTGTAATTTTTTTAAAAAAAATGTAAGTCCTTTATTACTCCTTTAATTTTCATTTGTATAACCTATTATTACTTTGCAAAAAAAAGACCCTATTTTTTAAAGCAAACTTCATATATACATATTTTATAAAATTTGTGACTTTTTTTCCTTTAATATTGTATTTTTGAGAATCCAACGTCTATTCTAGATTTTTAAGCTTTGCTTTTTGGTATTTGTTATCAATTATGTACCTTTAAGAACTCAATCTTCAGTACCCATTTTGACACGGGAAAGAGATTACTGGCTTGACTGCTCTCTCCCCCTTTGGACTCTCCTTTTCCTCCACCAGGTCGCCTCTATATCCTCCCTCTCTCTTCTCTTCTCTACCCAACTCTGTGAATCTCTTTGTGTATTCCAGGATGTGGAGAACACTCAGAGAACTGATTACTGGCTAGATCTGTCTCTTTCCTTTTGATCCCTTGCTTTATCCTCCTGGCCACCTCTGTCTCCTTCCTCCGTCTTCTCTGTGTAACTCCATGAACATCTCTGACAGATCCAGACTATGGAGAGCACATAGGAAAGTGATTACTGGTTAGCTTTCTCTCTCCTCTTTTGATCCCCCCTCTTTGCCTCCTGGTCACCTCTATCTCCCTCCTCCTTCTTCTCTTCTCCATATAACTCTGTGAACCTCACTAGGTTTCCCTCACTATGGAGAAACTTTTCATCTTTAACCTAGAGGTTTTATCATTGGTGCTGTATAAATGGGGAGGTCTTGAGCC
>SJXQ01008459.1:10138-34875 GCA_006408695.1 Aepyceros melampus
CCAACCCCCACCACCCCCAGCCCGGAGGCTCAGCTATGCCACCACAGTCAACATCCATGTCGGAGGTGGCGGGCGGCTACGGCCAGCCAAGGCCCAGGTCAGGTTGAACCATCCTGCTCTCTTGGCAACCCCTCAAGAATCTGTGGGTCTCCGCAGAGCCCAGGGGGGGCCCGATGCCCCTTTCCACATGTGAGTCAGGATGTCGGGCTCCTTGAAAAGCAAAGACTTCAACCAGATGCCAGAGACCCTCAGAATTCACCCGGAAGTACAGACACTGAACACAGGTCTAAAAATTGCTGCAGCTTTCAGACACCTGGAATCTTTGGCGAATCGCCCTTCTTACTTACCTGGATTAACCCAACAGGGATGGGGAAGGGGATGTCATTAATATTTTGTTAACTAATATGGAATTATGTATCTTTTCCCATTCTGGAGGCAGTGGGGATGCCAGAAGGCAACAATGAATAGGAAGGTCTGATACTGCACAAATCAGTTGTGAAAATTTGGGGAATCTCAGACTCCTTTGAGAATTACTGAAAACTGGATCCATTACAGTTGGGTGTATGAGTTCAGAAGGTTTACAAACTGCTTAATGCCTACCCAGGAAAGCCAACTTAAGTCCCCCCCCCTCCAAAGAAAAAGGTTTTCCCAAGCAAATCCCTTGAAATTCCTTCCTTTAGCAGTTTATTCAGTTTATGTGTCCCACTATCATCCAGTCATCTCATCTTCATAGCCAATACTATCTACCCAGCTGTCTCTCCATCATCTCCCTCTCTGTCCATCTGTCTTCAAATCCATTATCCTACCCATAGACTTGCTTTATTCAGCTATCTTCACCCTTTTCATCCATCCTCCTACCCAACCCCGCCATCTAGCACCCATCCTCCATAAATCTACCATCCATTACCCCACCTGTCTGCCTTCTCCAGCCAACTCTATTCCTCCATTTGTCCTTCCATACTCCCATTGCTGTCCATTCATTCATACATTTCATCATTCAGTCATCTCCTAATCCATCAAGCAACCAGCTATTTAATCGCCTCTACCACCAGCCAGCCAGCCATTTTAATCTCTTTCAATCCATCCTTCCTTACCTGGATTCTTCTGGGTCTTGGTACTACAAAACTAGAGAGACAGTTCCATGCCAACACCAGAATGGATTGTGGTTTGGGATTCCGGGAAAATTGTCCCACATCTGCCTGAGTTCTCTTGGCAACCACTCTCCACCCTCTAAGTATTCAATTTCTATACCCATCCATCCAGTTCTTGTATTGATCCTTTTACCTGCCTTCTTTGTAGTTGGGGGACCTCTACAGTGCCTCAGGGAACCCCCACTTCCAAAAGTCATTCAGGTCTTAAGAGACAAAGGCTTTTATTCTAAGATCGTTCTGTCTCCCCTCACAGCAGTGGAAGGCCAGTAAGCAGCACAATTTAAAAGTTTCTTTGGCAATATTAGCTTTTCTTTGAGCACTTCACCTCTTGTGTTCTAGATCTCACTCAGTCTTCCCTGGAATTCCCTGAGACACCACAGCATCATGGCTGAGTTGAAGCCCTAGCTTTTCTAGTACTTAGTGTGGAACCCCCCTGCCCCCAGCCTGGTTGCCTCATCTGCATGATGAGGACAACAGTATCCGCCTTTATAGGATCATCATAAAGATTCAGTGAGCATATCCTTACTTCCCAAACGTGTTTAAGCCCGATTCTTTACCAACTGAGCTATGAGGGAAGCCCCCTGACTTACTATGGCTGTGATCAAATCAGATGCCCCAGGATCCAGTCCCAACCCATGAAATCAGAACCCCCAAGGCAAGAGCCCAAGAATCTGGTTTTAACAATCAGTTAACAACAGCAAAAAATGCTGTTACTGAGTTCTAAACTACATACCACAGGCATTAGTCACTATTTCAGCTCATTCCCTTTGAGTTCTCAATATCCCTAACAGGCAAGTGAGGATCTGTAATCCCTGCTTGAGAGATGAGGAAACTCAGGCAGAGAGGATACTTGCCCAGTCATGTGAGTGGGAAGGCGCAGAGATGGGATTCAGCACACAGCCAAGCCTGAGTCAGCACTCTTGACTGTCTTTGTCAGGCACTATTCATTCTTGCCACTGGGGGTACAACAGGGAACAACTCCTTGCCCACAAGAGGCTTGAAGCCTGGTGCTCCAAAGGTCCTAGGTAATTACTGATCATTAGCTAGATAAAGTGAACAAGGCCTGGCTCAGGAAATGTTAGCTGCTGGCTTCCATTCAGTTATTTATTGAGTGGGTACAATGCCATACACCAGGGCATGGGCTGAGTCGGGCTCCTTGGCCTGGACTTGCTCCACTGCAGCCTCCCAAAGGTCAGGACTGAGGCAGTTATTTATTGAGTGGGTACGATGCCATACACCAGGGCATGGGCTGCTTCAGGCTCCTTGGCCTGGACCTGCCCCACCGCAGCCTCTCAAAGGTCAGGACTGAGGCTGGCCCTCCCTGCTTCCGCCCCCAGCTGCACATTCCCAGCTTGAGGAAAGTTCCCAGCCTGGCCCAGGCTCCCAGCAGCGCCGGAATTCTCGGTATTTGAGGAGGCGGCAGCAGGGAGGGTGAAGGGGGCTGTCTACACCAAGGCCTGGAACGAGGAAGGAGGCGAGCCCCCTTCACCACTTCCAGATGTGTCCCAGCTGTGCCTCTGGGAGGGAGCCAGGAGCCTCAAATTAAGGGGGTCTCTGGGCCCTGTGGGAAAACCCTGGGCACTAGGCCTGCCTTGGCCCCTCCGGGTCCCTGCCCCCAAACCCCATCCCTCCTGCCTGCCCAGTTCCTACCTCTGCCTCACAGCCCCAGCTCCAACGCCTCCTCATGAATACCTTTCCTGCTGGTATACTACAGCCTGTCTTGTGTAAGATATAATTAGGACAGGCTTTAAGAGGGAAAGTAAGGTCGGCTGGCTGTGGCGTGCCTTGGGACAGTGCTGCCCTCCTGGGGATGTTTAGGTTAATGCCAGTCAGACCCAGTTAGGCAGTTATTAGTAACTCCAGCTTCAATGCAAAACTTGGTGAGGTGGTTATTTTGCCACTACGCTTTCTCAGCGCTATGGTGATGATATCTGCCTGCCACCCACTTCACAGAGATGGTGTGAAGACAATCCAACAATACTTAGCCTGGCACCTAGTGGAGCTCCACCAACCACACCTCCGTATGTAATATCTATTTTCTATACCTGAGCACCATCCCACAGTATTGTCCTGTCAGTAAACAACATTCTGATCAGTGCAGCCCAGCTTCACAGCCACACGTAGCTCCTGTCTCATCAGCAGGGCAAACATACAAAAAGGGCAGCAAGTCAGTAAATCCCAAGTTCCTTTCCCAGTTTTGGACAGTGCTGAGTCTTTGTTGCTACACAGGCTTTCTCTAGCTGCAGAGCAGGGCTACTCTCTAGCTGTAGTGCACGGGCTCCAGAGGATAGGCTTCACAGCTGTGGCACACAACTTAGCTGCTCCACCCTGTGAGAGATCTTCAGGGCAGCAAAACCTGTGTCTCCTGCATTGGCAGGTGGATTCTTTACCAGAGCCGCCAGGGAAGCCCTCCCAAATTGCTTTTATAAAGAAAATTTGTGAAACTACTTGATCAAGTGTGTAATGATGTTCTTAACAGTTTGTTCAGCAGGAAGTAGTGAGGAAGCCCACTTGGGGGCAGGTTGCTCGCTGCAAAGGCTGTTATAGGACAGATGCCCTTCCCACCCCAATGATGCTCACTGCTGCTGCTGCTGCTGCTAAGTCATTTCAGTCATGTCCGACTCTGTGCAACCCCACAGATGGCGGCCCACCAGGCTCCCCCTCCCTGGGATTCTCCAGGCAAGAACAATGGAGTGGATTGCCATTTCCTTCTCCAATGCGTGAAAGTGAGGTCGCTCAGTCGTGTCCGACTCAGCGACCCCATGGACTGTAGCCCACCAGGCTTCTCCATCCATGAGATTTTCCAGGCAAGAGAACTGGAGTGGGGGTGCCATCACCTTCTCCGAATGATGCTCACTAGCTTCCTTTAAATATGGGGAAAGAAAACTGAGGGCAACTTAATTCACACACACTTTACTTCCCTATACATATACCAGCCCATCCTCCAGAACTTTTTTCCATGCTGGAAGTGCTCTAACATCTCTCTGGCCCAAGGGCAGCAACTGAGTTCACCTACATCAGCTCTTATCATCACATGGCAGACAAGAGATGAACATGTCCTCAGACCTATGTATTCCTGGGCCCATAAGGACAGTCACATTGAGCATAACTTGGACTTGCTTTAAGGAGGCCATGGGGAGTGGGGATTACAGCTGACATCCTGAAGGATGAAACCAGTCAGGGGAAATCATGCACCCACCCACAACAGGGATTACAGACCCCTGCCCAACCTCAATCCTATCTACACTACAGGTTGGCATTAAAAAATTTCCTTTCCCGATACATGCATTGATGGCCCTTAGCTGCTGACTTAAAAGACCTCTCCTCACTTTGTATTAAAGATTACTGATTTTACACATTTCCCCTGCTCTTCTCTGATATGCCATTAAACAGCAAAAGGACTGAAGGAGATAAAACTCACAAGGACACTCATACAACCAATGACCAGGAACCAAGCCCACCTGAGCTGTGTTCACACACTGGACTCTACTGGAAGTTCAGAGAAACTGAGACCAGGCCTGGTCCCACCCATCTCTCCTACTCACGTCCTAATCAGAGTGGTAGCTTCTAGAAAGGCTTCTGGGGGTGTTTCTTGCATTCCTTTTAGACAAAGACCCACCATAGTTCCTAAAACCTTAAATCTCACATTTATTATAAAGGTGCTATAAAGGGAAACCCTGGTCTTCACGATGGGCTTATCGGTAGGATTTCTGGTAGCGGGCACGGGCACCAGGACCTCCAAACTTCTTGGATTCGCAGCGACGGGGATCGGCTACCAGCAGGGTCCGGTCGTACTGGATGAGGATGTCTTTGATCTCCTTCTTGGAAGCCTCATCCACATCTGGGGACAGGAGATGGAGAAAGGACAGGAGAAGATTTAGATGCCAGCAAGTGTCCTCCCACTTTAGGGCTGGGAGGGCTGGCTAAACGCGAGCCCTTGACATGCCCCACCCACCTGCGGGAAGGACCCACCCTCACTCACACTTCTGGTAATAGGCCACCAAGGCTTTGGAGATGGACTGGCGGATGGCTGTGAGGAAGACACAGACGAAAGGTACATCAGCTTTATGAACACCCAGGGGTGGGACCCTGCCCTCAGACCCACCTATGTGCCCAGTGTCCGGTACTCACCGTAAATCTGGGCTACGTGACCACCACCCTTCACTCGGACGCGGATGTCCACACCAGCAAATCGCTCTTTGCCCAGGAGCAGAACAGGTTCCAGTAGCTAGGGTAACAGGAGACGTTACAGGATTTTAGATCACCTCCTGCCACTGAGCCGCCTCACGGAACATTCCTCCACAGCTCTCTACCAGTAGCTCTTGCCACTGCTGGCCTCAAAGTATTAGTGGAAGACGGCTGGGCTGTTATGCAAAGCCCCCTATATACAGCCAGCAGAGCAGGGAGGTTTCTAAGACAGAAGAGTTTGTTGAAGTCAAATTGAATCCTGCCTGAGGGGGTCCTCCTCCTGGGTTTCTCTCTGGACATCAGCTCAGCAATTTTTTAAACCTGATTCTTAGAATGTGGGCATCTTAGCCCAATAGTAAGGAAAATCTCTGCAGCCACTAAGCCTGCCCCAAATGGTGAAAAAACCACTCCTGGGCTCTGTCAGGTGCTCTCCCCACCTGAGCTCTCTGCCCTCCCTTCACACCACACACATTTCCAGAAAAATTACGATGCTATAACCCTACTTGGAGAAGGCAATGGCACCCCACTCCAGTACTCTTGCCTGGAAACTCCCATGGACGGAGGAGCCTGCTGGGCTGCAGTCCATGGGGTCGCTAAGGGTCGGGCACGACTGAGAGACTTTCACTTTTCACTCTCATGCATTGGAGAAGGAAATGGCAACCCACTCCAGTGTTCTTGCCTGGAGAATCCCAGGGTCGGAGGAGCCTGATAGGCTGCCGTCTATGGGGTTACACAGAGTCGGACATGACTGAAGTGACTTAGCATAGCATAGCATAGCATAGCATAGCATAACCTACTTTGATTTACCTACTTTAGGCCACAGCTCACAAGTCTCCCCCACCCCTGCTCTGACCCTTCTGAGTTTGAGTCAGAAACCTTCTCTGGGAACCTCTACCCCAGTTCTGACTGTCTGGGAGCAGTGTTTGGTGTCGGGTCCAGTCTGTGTCCCCATTGGATTCGAAGCTCTAGGAGGGCAGGCCCTGGAACCATCCAAGTCACTGTTTTGTTGCCAGCACTCAATACAGGATGCGCACACAAAGCCTTTGAGTAAACTCTCAGTGACAATAAGCCACAATACTCATTTACCTGCTCTACGAAGGTCTAACTAACCCTGCAATGGAAACAGTTCTTCACTTTCTCACACACACCAGCAACCTCACACGGAGAATCCAATTTACCCTCACAACAGCCCTTCAAGGAACAACCTATTTCCATTTTACAAAGAAGGGAAGTTACTGCCCCAAATAACACAGCTAGAAGAGGCAGAAATCAAACTCAGACATCTTTCCAGTCTGAGCCAAAGAAACTGAGGCCTTCCAATAAAACTTTATTCAGGAAAAAAAAAGAAAGAAAGAAACTGAGGCTTAAATGGGGAGGGGAAAGGAACTCCTTTCACAGCCAAGCACTACAAACCCGACTTCTGTTTTCTAATGCTTATTGAGTACCTACAAAATTCAAAACCTTATTTTAGTCACAATGTTTTGAGGGACAAAACATTGATTCCTGTCCTCAGAGTGCGCAGACTACTGTAAAACGTCCCCCATTAACTTACTGCAAGTCATCAGGCCCCATAAACTTTGGGAGCCCCCATGCCACCTCGTCCCAAATGAGTGATTTTCCAAACAACCCAGTTAAGCACCTGCTTAATCTTCAAATTCCACGTTTCTACTCTCAATTCAAGCTTTCATAATATCTCCTGAACCCCCAACACCAGCTGCATCGTCAAATATCCCATTTTTCTATTCCCTACTCAGGCTCTAAACGTCCCACTGTTGACATAAGACCTTTCAGTTTCCAAGATCGACGAACTCCAGGACCCATTTATTTCAATATCTCCGTCTCCAGAGCCCACCACTCAACCCAAACGGCCGTCTTCAATCCCAGCACCTTGTATTGCAGCGTGCGCGGTTCGATCATCTCCAGGGGTCGTCCATTCACCTTGATGAGGCCGTTACCTCGTTTGCAGTGCGCGACGGCCGTGGCCGTCTTCTGTGGAAAGCAAGGGGGAGAGAGCGGAGCCACGTGAGCTTTCGGCCTCGGCTCCCAAGTAGACCCCAGATTCCTTCCCACGGGCCTCTCCGACACGGGCTTCCCCTCGTCCCTACCATCGGGCGCCCGTCTCACCTTGCGTCCGAAGACTTGCACCGACTGCAGAGGGCCCTTGGATGGCATGGCTGCAGACGTAGAGACGAGATCTTCACCGCGCGGCGCCGCAACCGGAAAAGGAAAGCGCGGGGCCACCCTGGCCGCTTTTCAGGGTCTGCGCAGGCGCGTTGTGCTCAGCGTTGCGACGGGAGAGAGCTTTACGGCTTGTGGGCGGGATTTTGGATTGGCGGCAGGAAGGTGGGCCCGGGGAGCGGAGGGGGCGGGACCTGGGAGTGGAAGGGACTGGCCTGAACGGTGTCGGGGGCCGGCTCGAAAGGGCGAGTTGTTCAGTCACTCAGTTGTGTCGGACTCTTTGGGACCCCGTGGACTGCAGCCCGCCAGGCTTCCATGTCTTTCACTATCTCCCGGAGTTTGCCTAAACTCATGTTCATTGAGGCGATGATCCATCCAACCATCTCATCCTCTGTCGCACCCTTCTCTTGCCTTCAGTCTTTCCCAGTATCAGGGTCTTCTCTAATGTGCCGGCTCTTCGCATCAGGTGGCCACAGAATTGGAGCTTCAGCTACAGCATGAGTCTTTCCAATGAATCTTCAGGCTTGATTTCCTTTAGGATTGACTGGTTTGGTCTTCTTGCTGTTCCAGGGACTCTCAAGAGTCTTCTCCAGCACCACAGTTCCAACGGATCAATTATTCAATGTTCAGCCTTCTTTATGGTTGAACTCTCACATCCCACATGACCAGTGGAAAAACTAGCTTTGACTATACAGACCTTTGTTGTCAAAGTAATGTCTCTGCTTTTTAATACGCTGTCTAGGCTTGTCATAGGTTTTCTTCCAAGGAGAAAGGAGGGTGAAGACAGGCTATAATTCACATCCTCAGTTCTCATTGGCCACTGCCAGCTCACATTTGCGTTTGGACTCTTCATTTATCTCCCTTCACTCCCATCCTCAATAGGTTCTCATACATGCACACTCACCCCTCGCACCCCCCCCCAACTTTCCCACCGCCAGGAGGTTGCTTCACAGTTGGCAGTCTTCCTGTCTTCTAGAATTTCTCCTCAAGAATCCTGGTAGGATTCAGAATACCCCTCCTCCTAGAATCCATCTCCTTAAAGCATCCTCCCCAGAATCCTTTTCCTCTTAGAGCCCCTTCCCCAGAACCTTTCACCAAAACTCCCTTCATTTTAGGAACTTCCCTGGTGGTCCAGTGGCCAAGACTCTGAGCTCCCAATACAGGGGTCCAGTTTCTATGTCTGATCAAGGAACTAGATCCCACATGCCCCAATTAAGACCTGGTGCGGAGAAGGTGATGGCACCCCACTCCAGTACTTTTGCCTGGAAAATCCCACGGGCGGAGGAGCCTGGTAGGCTGCAGTCTATGGGGTCGCGAAGAGTCGGACAAGACTGAGCGACTTCCCTTTCACTTTTTCATGCATTGGAGAAGGAAATGTCAACCCACTCCAGTGTTCTTGCCTGGAGAATCCCAGGGACGGAGGAGCCTGGTGGACTGCCATCTATGGGGTCATAGAGTCGGACACGACTGAAGTGACTTAGCAGCAGCAGCAGCAGTCAAATAAGTAGATAAAAATATATTAAAGGACTTTCTTCCTTTTAGAGTCTCCTCCCAAAATTCTCTCAGAGCCCTCGTCTTAGACGCCCTCTTTGCCTAAATCTCCCTCCACTCAGGGTCCCCTTACCCCTCTATTCCCCCAGAATCTTCCTTTCTTCAGAATCTACAATGCCTAGAATCCCCTCCTTCAGAAGCTTTCTCTCCCCTAATCCACTTTTCCCAGAACTGCCGCCCCCTCCAAACCTGTTTTCACAAAATCTTCATCCCGGGACTTCTCTGGTGGCTAAGACTCCTTGCCCCCAACTCAAGGGGCCCAGGTTCCATCCCTTGTCTTGGAACTAGAACTCACATACTACAACTCATGCACAAAGAAGATCAAAGATCTCCATGTAACTAAGACCTGGCACAGCCAAATAAATTATTTTAAAACAAAACAAGAAACCAAAATCTACATCCTTCTCAGAGCCCTCTCTCAAAATCTACCTTTCCCAAAAAGCCCCAGTCCTCCCACCCCCATCTGAGGAATGGGGTAGCCCCTTGCTCCCCACTGTTCAGGATGCTCCCTTCCCAGTCAGGAGCTTCCTTTTAGGTGCAGGCGACAGTTGGCTGCCTCACTTTCTCTGGCAGCACTGGTCTGGGGTCCAAGGTTCAAAGAGGGTGGTGGCCTGGAGGGCGGAAACACAGTGACGATCGGTGGGCGGGTCTCGGCCAAAAGGAGGAACGGGCAGCTCAGAGTCCAGCTCCAAAAGGGTGACAGAGGGAGAGGGGCCAGGGAGACAGGCAGCAAGGACCCAGAAGCTGACCTGGAGGGACCCACAGACCTACAGACACAGCACCAGAGAGAGGCGCACGTGGAGGAGAAGGCAAAGACTGGACCAACGGAGGAGAGGAAAACGAAGAGACATCGGGTCAATCAGAGATGGAGCCAGAAGTCATAAGTGACAGAGGCAGAGGCCAATGCTCAGAGAAAGAAGTCAGCAGGTACAAGCAGGCGTGAAGATTCCAAGACATTTGTGGCAGAAATAGGAGAAAGGACAGCTGCTGCTGCTAAGTCACTTCAGTCGTGTCCGACTCTGCGACCCCATAGACGGCAGCCCACCAGGCTCCCCCGTCCCTGGGATTCTCCAGGCAAGAACACTGGAGTGGGTTGCCATTTCCTTCTTCAATGCATGAAAGTGAAAAGTGAAAGTGAAGTCGCTCAGTCGTTCTGACTCTTAGCGACCCCACGGACTGCAGCCTACCAGGCTCTTCCACCCATGGGATTTTCCAGGCAAGAGTACTGGAGTGGGGTGCCATTGCCTTCTCCAGAAAGGACAGCAAAGACTCCCAAATAAGTACCTGCAGGATTAAAGCTAACTGGCGTTTTCCAGTGAGAAGACAAACAGGCCACAGAATGCACAGGTTGGACACACTCTGGACTGCCTCATGGGGCTATCTGGGGGACAGGGGACGCTTCTAAACTCTCTGGTCTCTCCAGGATGATCCTAATAACCTTGCTGAGTCTGGTATCTTGATTGGGGGAAAGGAAGGGAAGCAAGTTCTCTGAACCACGACCTCCCTACTCTAGGGTCACCATCTCCCCCAGCCTCTGGGAGTACACTTCCAGGTATCTATGGACTGAGTAGAGATGGAAAGGCAGGGACGGGGCATTTCCTCTCCCCTGTTTTCCAGCTTGCTCCCTCTCTCTGTACCTCTTGTTTCCAGGAACCCAGGCTGGAACCAGAGAAAGTCTAGGGGCGGGCAGGGTGTCCATGTGGCTTCTCTGGACCACCCTCCTGCTGGTGCTCCCCTTGGGAGGCCTAGGACCACCCCTCTGCCTGAGGGAGCCTTTCTACTTCCTCATTGCCATCACGAAGATGCTGGTGAGGAGGGAGGGAAGAGCCAGCAGACAGGGGCAGGCTAGTTAAGGAGTCAGGTGGGTGGCATGTTTGCGGAAGGGTCAGTCTCTCCCTCTCCAAGATCTGATTTTCCTCCCTACCCCACAATTACAGGAAAACAAAAATGATGGCAGTCTCTACACCCCAGATAATCTATTGGTGAGTATCATGTTCCCTCCTTACTGAGGTTGGACGTTTAGGGAGGATCCACTAGCTCAGGACACACTGGAGGCCAGGAGGCAGGCAGGCTGGTATTCTGGCTGTCCAATTCTTGATCCACCCCTAGTCTTGACAAATGTATTTTGTTCACAGCTGTCTGTAACACCTAGTACAGTGATTGGCATATAATAGAACAAAGGATGATAATGACTACAGCTATTATTTTAAAAATATATATATATTTCTGGCTGCATTGGGTCTTAGTTGTGGCACCTGGAATCTTTCATTGTGGCACACAGGCTGAGTAGTTGCTTCTCCAAATGTGGGATCTTAGTTCGCAGACTAGGGATCAAACCCCCATCCTCTGCACAGGAAGGTGGGTACTTAACCACTGGACCGCCGGTGAAGCCCCAATAACAGCTATCCTTACAGTTTCTTACTTGGTGCCTGGTATTGGTCTAAATGCTTTAAATGTATTGGTCTGTTTTGGAGGGGCGCAATCTTAGTTCCCTGACCAGCGATTGAACCTTGGGCCCCAAGCAGTGAAAGTGCCAGCACAGAGTCCTAACCCCTGGGAAGTCCTAAGCATATTAGCTTAATTACTCTTCACACTGAGCCTACAAGGTAAACAGGGCTGTCACGTATGGATGTGAAGGCTGTACACTGCACACTGCACAAGGGTCCCACACCTACAAGAACGGCGTTCTCATTCTGGGTGTATTTGTCAGTTTCTGGCAGATGGCAGTAAAGTATCTTGTTCTAACAAAATCAGAACGTGGAAGTATTAAGGAAGGAACATCTTTTTCTAACTTGCACTTTAGTAAAGATAGGGATTATTCAGAACTCCATTTACAGGTGAGGAAACAGGCTTAGATTGGTGAAGGAGCTTGTTCCAGGCTACAAGTCAGAAACTGTGGGAGTGAGGACTTGGGATCAGCCCTTGCCCAGAGACACCAGATCACTCTGTCTCTACAGGTGTGTCCTGCTGAGACTCTCCGATGCTTCCGGCTGGAGCTGTCTGTAATTGGGTTTGAGGAGGGCCCATCCGTGGGGATCGCTGTGTTCCGCCTACAGCGCCTACTGGATGCCCTGGGGTCCCGGCTGTGGGTGACTGGTCAGGGCCCTTGTCCACCCTGCGAAGGACACCCTCAGAGACCAGTCCCTCTTTTTCTGGCCAAACTCTTGGAGTTATTACAGGGGACTTGTGCTCGGGACTGCCCTCAGCGTAAACTTCAGAGGAAGTCTCCCTGGTACTCCCAAAGAGGGCAAGTGGGGAGAGAGAGGAGACTTGATTTCCAGCCCCAGTTCTTAAACCCTAAGCCTTCTCCTTCTAGGCCAGAGAACCTTACCTGGAGCCCCCAAGAGCCAGGGGAAGAGGTAAGAAGGAAGAAAATAAGGTGAGATGTGAAGCCTGAAATCTCTGACCTACTGGGGCAGGAGGTTGGATAATCACCCCACCTTCCCCCATTGTTCTCCCTCTCTTTCAGATACTTCCTCCTCTCTCTGCTTCCAGGAAGGGACAATGCACACTTGTCCTCTAACCTCATCCCCATCCCTTGAGGAGAGGAAGTCTTGCGGCTCATATCCCTGGCTACAAATAATCACTGCTTGAAGAACTTTTAAAACTGCTGGTGGCTAGGTCCTAGTATTGGAGAACTTGACAACTGGTCTCTGGTGAATCCTAAACATCTGTATTTTAAAAGTCAACTTTGTTGAAGAATAATTTACATACAGTAAAAGGAGAAGGAAAGGCAGAGTGAAGGAAATGGCAGCCCACTCCAGTACTCTTGCCTGGAAAAATCCCATGGATGGAGGAGCCTGGTAGGCTAACATCCCCGGGGTCACAAAGAGTCGGACACGACTGAGTGAGTTCAATTTCATTTTCTTTCACTTTCAAATGGTACCCGTTTTTAAAAAAATTATTGATTTCATTGTGCCGTGTCTTAGTTGTGGCATGTGGGATCTAGTTCCATGACCAGGGATCGAACCCTTGCCCCCTGCATTTGGAACATGGAGTCTCAGCCATTGGACCACCAGGGAAGCCCCAAAGGTACACATTTTAAGTGTACGTTTCAAAGGGTTCTGACAAATATATATATATATATATGGCCGCATTTCAATGACCCCAGAGCAATTCTTTTATGCCTCTTCCCTATCAGTCTCCATCTCTAGTCCTAGAGACTGACGAATCTGATTTCTGTTTGTACAGACTGGTTTTACCTGCTCTAGAATCTCAATGAATGGAATAATAAAAACTGTACACATCCTCGTATCTGGCTTCTTTCACTCAGTGAATGTTTTTGATATTCATTCATGTGCATTATCAGTGGATTGTTATCATTCCAGTGCAGGTATGTGCTGCAACTTGTTTATTCCTTCTCCTCATGATAGACGTTGGGTTGTTTCCTGTTTAGGGCTACAATGCATATCTCTTATCTTCTCAACTGTTCTCATGTGTTGCCAGATGGAGAGTTGAGAACCACTGATACACCAAGAGTTTTCCACAGGGAGAAAATGATGGTTCCCTCTCTTTCCTGGAGTAAATGTCTTCCTGCAGAAGTGTCAATAGGTATTTTTATGTGGAATCCCATTCTAAAGAACTGCTGTTTAAAGGAACCAAGCTTAGGGACTTCGATGGTGGTCCAGTGGCTAAGACTCAATGCTCCTAGTACAGGGGGCCTGGGCTCCCTCCCTGGTCAGGGAACTAGATCCCACAATCCTCAGCTAAGAGTTCACAGGCCAGGACTAAATATCCCACATGCTACAACAAAGATTAAGACCCCAAGTGCAGCAACTAAGAACCCTGTGGCCAAATAAATAAATAAACACATATTTAAAGAAGAAAAATACAAAAAAAGGAAACAAGCTTATAGAAAAAGAAACTTTTTTGTGTGTGCCACTGTCAGCCCATCAGTAACTCATTCCCCTGTAACTAACTAGGTATATATTAAATTTCTGTAAACTGAATCCAGATTTCTCATCGCTTACGTGGGCATTTTAGCAATATGTTGTAAAAGCTCCCGATTTTTTTTTCCCCTCCATCAGGTTAATTTTTATCTCTCCCTGATGCCTGTTCTCTTTGCTATATCTCTGACAAATAATTCAGTTCAGTTCAGTCACTCAGTCCTGTCCAGCTCTTTGCGACCCCATGGACTTCAGCACGCCAGGCCTCCCTGTCCCTCATTAACTCCTGGAGTTTATTCAAACTCATGGTCCATTGAGTCGGTGATGCCATCCAACCATCTCATCCTCTGTCGTCCCTTCTCCCGCCTTCAATCTTTCCCAGCATCAGGGTCTTTTCAAATGAGTTAGTTCTTCCCATCAGGTGGCCCATCCAGTTACATACATAATTTTTCTGAGCTTAGGTTACCTCGTCTGAGATAGAGGGGTATCTACCTCCCAGGAATGTTTCAGAGGCTTTCAGATAGAATCTGACTTATTTGCAAATTTGTTACTGTTTGCTAATTCCCTGCCTCCTCATGGCTTAGCACACTGCGTTAGGCATCTGGACTAAATTACTTCTGGCTGATGCTGAGGCTGGAACTCCAATTCTTTGGCCACCTCATGCGAAGAGTTGACTCATTGGAAATGACCCTGATGCTGGGAGGGATAGGGGGCAGGAGGAGAAGGGGACGACAGAGGATGAGATGGCTGGATGGCATCACCGACTCGATGCACATGAGTTTGGGTGAATTCCGGGAGTTGGTGATGGACAAGGAGGCCTGGCATGCTGCGATTCATGGGGTCACAGAGTCGGACACGACTGAATGACTGAACTGAACTGAGAAAAGGCCGATCAGAGGGGAGTTAAAACACGCCCATTTGACCCTTCGAAAATGTCGGCTCCACGCCCTACTTTAAGAAATCTCTGCCACTCTCAATATGGCGTCCTGAAGTACGTCATCGGGGACGAGCCTCGGGAGTCTCGCGTTAGGTGGGCGGGGCCAAGCGGTAGATTCTCGCGAGAGAGCACGTCAATCCCAGTTAGGCGTCGTGTGAGCAGCAGCTGGTAGCGAAGGCTAAAGAGTAGCTAGAGCGGTGAGCGGGTGAGTTGGAGGCTGGGGTTTCAGGCCAGTGGGTTGTTGGAGGCCAGGGAGGCGTAGAGACTGTTAGGAGCTCGGGAGGTGTGACAGGTGGCGTGGGGGAGGGCGTTCTCTTTCGGGTTCACGGTTACCAGAACAAGGCTGCCGGAAGTGCGCTTAGAGGTTTTTCTTCCTGGAACCCTAGGGGAAACTGAGGTTCGGGGTGGGATTCCGAACTGGGGGTTGCGCTGAGGCCGCGTCTTTCCCTGCGAGCAGAAGATGTCGGACAGCGAGGACAGCAACTTCTCCGAGGAGGAGGACAGCGAGCGCAGCAGTGACGGCGAGGAGGCCGAGGTCTGTGGCCGGGACGCTGGGGGAGACATAGGGCCTGGGGACAGGACCAGGGCAGAACGGCTCCTGTGGGAGCCTAGAGGGGATCAGGACGAGCTCTGGTCTCTGGGAACTTACAGGTTGTTGGGAGGGAGAGAGAGAGAAATAGGCAAGCCCAAGTCAAACAGAAGCACAGGTACTGGAGGCCTTGGATATTCCAGGTACAATGAGATAGCAAGTGATGTTTTTGAAGGACTTGACATAGAGTAAGAAATATTAGTTTTTATTTTTAGGTATGCTTAGTCATTGGAGAAATATACTTCTAGTGTTTACTATATGTTAGACACAATTCTTAACCCTTGGGCTAAACCAGTAAACAAAGCAGGTTTTTTTAAAAAATCTTTCTTTGCTCTGGGGAAGGTAAACAAACATAGCTGATCAGTTAGTCATTTATTAAGCTAGAAGACACTGGAGAAATGTAGAGAAGAGAAGGGGACGAGGGAGTCCTGGTTGAACTTTCAGTAGGACCATGGTGCACCTGGGAGGGTGACGTTTGGTGGTGATGGAGTGAGGCGTGTCACATGCAGGAAGAGTGTTCCCATAAGGGGGAAGAGCAAGTGCAAAGTTGGGAGCATGTCTGTGGTGGTCAGAAATTAACGAGTCTACTTTGCCTGTATCAGAGCAGCTTAGCACTAACAGGAGGCAGATCATGTCAGATCTTGAAGGCTGTGGTGAGGAATTTATCCTTAACCGAGTGAGGTGAAGCCATGAGAAGTTTTTGAGCAAAGGAGGCGTATGATCTAAGATTTTTAAAAGATCACTGTGCCTTTGGGTCTGTTGAATGTCAGTGTTTAGGAACCAAATACAGACATTTCCTGGGACATACCTGATTGTATATATTCTTTTATTCTGCTGTTAGCCTCTTATTTATTTTTGATTTATTCATTTGTGAACAAATGACTATTTGAGCACCTTCTGCTCTGTTCCAGAGACTTCCTAGGTGTTAGGCAGAGTGGAGCAAGGCAAATTTCTACTTTCACAGAGTTTGCATTTGGTAGGCAATGATTACAGACTGACAAAGAGATGACACTGTGATTACAGAAATGCCAGTTTATTGTTAAAGTTAGTTGCAACACTTGTAAAAAGTTTTATGTAAAAATCAGGTGAGGTCCACAGCAGTTCTTTGCTCAAAAAGTGGCACCCCCCCCACCTTTTTTTCACTGTACATGACTAAGTGAAACTTAGCCATACAACGAAGATGTATAGGATCTTAGTTCCCTACCCACAGATCAAACCCATGCCCCCTGCAGTGGAAGCTCGAAGTCTTAACCACTGGACCATAAGGGAAATCCTGACACCCACCTTTAAAACTGGGAATTTCTCTACTTTCCAGAGTATATTAATTGCCATTTGTCATCATGCAGATTTAAGAAAAGGAAAATTTCATAACCTGGGTTCTGGAAAACATCAGATAGATGGAGAGTGCCATAGGCTTCCCTTGAATGCCTCATTTACTTATGTTTCCTGTTTGCCCACTTGCAGGCATTTGGTTGTGAATCCTTGTCATGCTCTTTGAGGAGTCTTTAGCTTGCCAGAATAGGAATGGGGCAAATGGGAAGATGACAAGAAAGGCCTTTCCTTCAAGCTGTCTCATTGGGTCCTTGGTCCTCTGACTCATGGCTTCAAGACACTGAGCTTGTGGTTAAAGCCGGGTGGTAATGAGATCAGGATCCCCAGTTCCTTTGCCTGGCTGAGGTAGTGTGGTTTGTACTGTGCAAGTCTCACTTCCCTAACACCACATTTGGCTTTTTTTTTTTTTTCTCACATCAGTCTTTTAACTCACTTGCTGGCTCACCTGCTCTCACCAGGAAAGGCAGGAGGGCAACATGAGGGCTTTCCTCACCTCTAGAGATAGGTCTGACTGGGCTTTATATTTTTATTTTAGCTGTGCTGGGTTTTCGTTGTGGCTCACGGGGCTTCTCTTGTTGCGGAGCGTGGACTCTAGTTGTGGCACATAGGGTCCGGTGCATGCAGGCTCAGGAGTTGCCGCACTTGGGCTCAGCTGCTCCCTGGCATGTGGCATCTCGGTTCCCTGACCAGGCTCAAACCTGCATGCCCTGCTTTGTGAGGCTGATTTTTAACCACTGGACCACCAGGGAAGTTCCCTGGCTGGGCTTTTTAGACAGCCAAATGTTGACATGGTCCTTAAAGGACTGGCTCCTGTGAATACATGGGTGTGTGTGTGTGCTAAGTCTCTTCAGTCATGTCCGACTCAGCGACCCCATGAACTGTGTGTAGCCCACCAGGCTCCTCTGTCCTTCTCCAGGCAAGAATCCTAGAGAGGGTTGCCATGCCCTCCTCCAGGGAATCTTCCCGACCCAGGGATCAAACCCAGGTTTCCTGCATTGCAGGCAGATTCTCTACTATCTGAGCCACCAGGGAAGCCTTAGATAGACACCTAGAGATGGCAAATAATGAGCCACCATTGAGGCAGTTACTGGTTTAGTATTCAGCTTAATTCCGTCACCAGGGATTAAACCAGTACCCCCTTGCAGTGGAAGCACAGAGTCTTAACCAGGGAAGTCCCTGAGTGACTTTCTTATTCATCCATTCAGCAAGTGTTTTTTTAAGTTCCTGTTACGTTAGGATCAGTCTCCCTCATGAGCCCTGTGTTGGGGTCGAGGTAGTTTATAAGCCGATGCTTACTCCAGGGCATGCTGAGGATGGACTGTGTCTGAGCGTGCTCAAGCCCTGAGGTAACAGAGATAATAGTGAGAACTGTCTTCTCAGAGAATGGGGAGCCAGATTGGGAAAGAAGCCTGCTGGAACTGACCCAGGGCGATGCTGCAGAGTTCCTGGAAGTCAGGTTGTGGTCCTGACTGGAGTTAAAATAAGCGACACTGTGGGCTAGTCAGAATTCTGTTTTGAGCAAATACAGTTGACACTTGAACACAATGGGTTTGGATTGCTTGGGTCCAATTATATGTGGACTTTTTTTCAATAGTATATTATACCCCAGGTCCAAAGTGGATTAAATCCCGAGATTTATAATGGTGGATACTGAGAAACCCTGTATTTGGAGGGTTGCCAATAAGTTATGTGTGTATTTTTGACTGCATAGAGGGTCAGAGTCCCAACCCACATGTTATCTGAGGGTCAGCTGTATTTTTAAAGTCATCTTCTGTTCCCAGCCCTGGGCTGGGTGGTGTTGAGGACCTAGGAGTGTCTGAGCTATCTTGGGCCTTTCACTCAGGGAGCTAGCTCACGTGGTCAGGGCTGGGATGGTGGAAGCCCAGAGGGTTGTGAGCCTAGAGAATGTGCCTGACTCTCCCTGGTGGGGAGAGGGCAAGCATCACTTCCTGAAAGAGTATTTTGATAGAAGTATGAGTGAGAGGCCGAGGAAGATGGCTTTTTATGTTGAGGACGGATGGTGGACAGTGCTAGGAGAGCGTGTTGTAAGAGGCTCAGTGGGTTTGGACCTGGCGTTTAGGAGGGCCGCCTGGGGAGGTGGCATAGAGGGAGGGGCAGTGGGCCCAACGTGCAGTTGCATACCAGGCAGCTGGGGAGCTGAGTCTTTACCTGAGGGCAGTGGGGAGCCCTGGCTTAAAACAGCTCTGGCTTAAATGATCAGATTCATGTTTTAGATCATAGTTTCCCAAGACCATAGATGCTTTCCAGGTGGGGAGCAATGAGACGTGCTTTTAGGTGGAATAAAAATAAGACCTGAAACCACATTGAATCATTTAGTAAGACAGTTAATTTCCTTTTTATTTGGATATCTTTTAACTGGGTCATGGAGAAAGTTTCACTTTAGTGCTGCTGTGTCTTGAACACCTTTCTGAAATTTGCTAGTCCCTGTGTTTGGCAGGGAGAACAGGCTTTAGGCTTAGCCTGCAGGAGGCAACAGGCAAGTTCCAATCATGTTGGAACTTAGTTAACATTGTTTTCCTTTTAATTTTATGATCACTTTCTATTTATACCAAGTGAAGTGAAAGTTACTCAGTCCTGTCTACTCTTGCAACCCCATGGATAGTCCATGGAATTCTCTAGGCCAGAATACTGGAGTGGGTAGCCGTTTCCTTTCTCCAGGGGATCTTCCCTACCCAGGGGTCGAACCCAGGTCTCCCACATTACAGGTGGATTCTTTACCAGCTAAGCCACAAGGGAAGCCCTATTTATAACAAGCTAACCTTTAGAGTTTTAACTTCTGAAATGTTTAAAAGCAAAAGAAGTGCCTCTTCAGTAAAATTTCCAGTGAATTTAAAGAAAAATACCAAATCGTTTGTTCTGATGTGGAGATGGTGAGAAATCATGAAGTTAATGAGGGAAAGGTTAATGTTTGAGGACACTGTTTGATATGAATCATTTCCTTTTGTGATTTGTATGAAAAGAGGGGATTGGAGGTCAAGAGACAGGAAAGGAGGCTGGGGCAAAGAGTCAACTTTAGAGGGCAGTGTTCTGGCCCAGGCTAGGGGCCTCTGGGAAGGGAGAAGGGATAGATTGAAGAGATAATGTTCAGAAAGTAGAAAGATCGAGAATTTGGTGCCTAGTAGGTGCTAGAGGAGGCTAGCACGGGTCTAGGGAAAGACCCTGAGGCCAGTTTGTGACATGGTGGATGTGAAGGGCTCAGAGGACATCGGGGGAAGGTATCCAGGAGGCTCTTGGCACATGAGGGTGTCTAGTTCTGGGAGAAAGTTGGGGACTGGACACAGATGGAGCTGTTATCTACAGAGACAGGAAGTGAGATCTGGAAGATAAAAGGGCCAGAGAGAGGAGTGCATAGAGGGAGAAGGAAAGTGGGCCTTTGGCTGAACCCTGGGGATTGACACCAGCATTTGAGGGGTGAGCTCAGTGAGGGGAGCCTGCAGAGGGGCAGGTGGAGAGGTTAGAGAAAAACCAGGAGTGACGCGGCAGACACCAAGCGTAGAGCAGTTCCCTAGGGAGAGAGAAGTCAGTGGGGTGAGAAGTCTTATGGGTAAGGACCAGAGACTGTCCACAGAATTAGCTGTGGAAGGTGATCAATGACCTTGGCAAGCAGGTAAACTGGAAACGGCTCTGGGAGTCATTGTCACAGTGACACAGCCAAGGGAGTGGATGAGGTGGCCTGGGGGAGTCGTAGCATAGAGAAAGACAGGAACCAAGGATCGAGCCTAAAGGAGAGAGTGTTCAAAGGCTCGGCAGAGGCTAGCAAGGAGGTCTAGGGGAGAGGGAGCCCAGGTCGGCTCCCAGATACTGGTTGAGTGGATGTAGTGCCATCACTGAGATAGGATGGCTACTAGGGAGGCCCTGCCAGGGTGGAAGGGCGTGTTCACAGAGCAGAGGGGCTGGTGATCAGCCAGGCAGAGCTGAGGTCAGATTTAGGGATGGAGAGCATGGTGTCTGGATTTGGGGGGTTCAGAACACTGGTTCCCCAATCCCCCCGACCCTGCAGGTAGAGGAGGAGCGGCGGAGTGCAGCGGGCAGTGAGAAGGAGGAAGAGCCCGAGGAGGAAGAGGAAGAGGAAGAGGAGGAAGAGTATGATGAGGAAGAGGAGGAGGAAGATGACGACCGGCCCCCCAAGAAACCCCGCCATGGTGGCTTCATTCTGGATGAGGCTGGTATGTGACAGGGCCAGCGGGTGCTGAGCGGACGCTGGACTTCCACCTTCAGTTCTGTTTCTCCAGTGTATTATACTTGTTAAGCTTTCCCTTTGGTAAATGTCAGACACTCACTGGTAGGATAGTATACGGTGCTCTGTGTGCTGCCAGTAGGGACAGCTCATTGCTGCACTTGCTTTGTGCATTCCTCCTCACTCCCACCCACCACCAGAAGGTGTTGAAGCAAATCTCAAATACATAATTTTACCCCCAAATATTCCTTTGAATAACCTGTAAAATAGATCCTTTTAAAACACAGAATTAAAATACGATTGTCATGTTTTTAAAAACTAGCGATATGCCGTGCTAGTCCTGAAAAGCTCAGGTGACGTAGAAGTAGGCAGCTGGACAGGGCAGCAGAGGCAGACAGATCCTGGCCTGGCTCTGCTCTTTCCTCAGGGGCCCTGGGCAAGTGGCTGCCTGTTTTCTCAGCCTCTTTACTGTTCTGTACAAGGCAGCAGGCAGATCTGCCTACTTCAGCAGGAATATTTTCAGGGATTTGGGGGATCAAGTGTGTAAAGCACATCAAGTTGGTGGCAACCCAAAATGTAATGGCCAGCCTGCAGTAAGCCCTCAGAAAACAGGGAGGTTATTTATTCATGTCATGTGAGTCCATATCTGCTGTTCTGTGACTGCTTTTCTGTTCAATGATTGTGGAGGTGTATATGATGTAGATAGCTTAGGTTAAATGAGTTATGTTAAATGTAAGAAAAGTTTCTTGAACATTTGGCAGGTCCTCAATAAATTTTAACTGTCAGCATCATCATCATAGAAATATGTCTTTTCTGATGGCTGCTTAGTGTTCCATTCTAAAATGTGCTTTATGGAACCAGTCTCTGGGTGGATGTTGAAATTGTATGTAATTTTCAGTAGTAAGCAGCATTACCATGAGTATCTTCATAGATATTTAAACACATATATGCAAGTTATCGGAGAAGGCAATGGCACCCCACTCCAGTACTCTTGCCTGGAAAATCCCATGGACAGAGGAGCCTGGAAGGCTGCAGTCCATGGGGTTGCTGAGGGTCGGACACGACTGAGCGACTTCACTTTCACTTTTCACTGTCATGCATTGGAGAAGGAAATGGCAACCCACTCCAGTGTTCTTGCCTGGAGAATCCCAGGGACGGGGGAGCCTGGTAGGCTGCCGTCTATGGGGTTGCACAGAGTTGGACACGACTGAAGTGACTTAGCAGTAGCAGCATGCAAGTTATTGCCTAGGCTAGGGGTTCTTAATCTTTTTTTTGTGCTGTGGCCCCTTTTAGAGTCTGCTGAAGCCTATGGAAGTGTGAGTCCCTGACCCTTCTCAGAATCATGTTGTGAAATGCATTAGAAAAAAGTACATAGAATTCCAAAGGAAACAATTATGGTGAAATACGGTATCTAAATATTAAAAGAACATTGTAATGTGGATTTCTTTGGTGGGCTAATGGTTAAGAGTCTGCATTCCACTGCAGGGAGTGTGGGTTCAATCCCTAACTGGGGAAGTTCTATATGCTGTGCAGTGCAGCCAAAAAAAAGAACAGTGTGGTGTATGTGCTGCTTTTTTTAGCATATTGAAAAAGCAAAGTTTAGTGGAGGATCTGTTAAGAATCTAATTTTGAAGTAGCAGTGACTGTGAGTAATATTTTGAGGTTTCTATAGTTATACTATGCTATGAAAGTACCAGACTTCAGTGCTTAACACGCTGTGGTTTGTTGCCATTGTTCATGATTGATGTAAATACTTAGAGATTAGTGAAAATGAAGATGCAGTTTTTTCATCTAACATAGACCGTGCAGATTTTCTACATGGTAAATCCCTAAGTCAAACTGCTGGACAAAGGGGATACATATTTTTTTTTAAAGCTTTTTGATACCTTTGGCCAAGTATAAGCTCCCAGAAAGGTCACACTACTTGATACTCCCACCATCTGTGCAAGCGATGCTTGTCCCTGTGCTTGTTGCTTATGCCCAGGCAAAGGGGAGTGACTTGGAACACCACCCCTCATTTTCTTGGGACCCTCTTACCGGAGAGAAAACCAGGAAACAGAAGGGCAGGAGATGCCCTGGGTATTTCTGATTCTCAGAGAGCTTCAGGCCTTTTCTCAAAGGCTGAGGGGGAGGGAATCTTTGCTTAGAGAAAAGGTCTTAGCAGATGGACTCAGATCAAGAGAGTGGATAACATGCCATCTGACACAGATGGTGGTCACTAGGGACACCCATTTAGTGGTGGTGGGGGTGTCACTGGGTACTGCCTGTGGGAAAGCTATGTGGCAGTGCCCATTAACATTCACCATGCAGGGACCCTTAGAACGAGCAGTTCCCTCTGAGGAATTCACCCCCAGCTACATAAAGATACGAGAACAGATGCTCGCTGCAGTCTGCTGTGCAGTTGCAAATGTTTGGTGACTTCAGTGTGCACTCTTGATTAGGGCCTGGTATAATGAACTCTGGACTTCCCTGGTGGTTCAGCAGTAAAGAATCTGCTGCAATGCAGGAGCCGCGAGTTCCATCTCTGGGTCAGGAAGATCCGCTGGAGAAGGAAAGGGCAGTCCACTCCAGTATTCTTGCCTGGGAAATCCCATGGACAGAGGAGCCTGGCAGGATACAGTTTATGGGGTTGCAGAAGAATCAATCGGACATGACTTACCAACTGAACAACAACAGCATAATGAACTACAGGGCTGATAATCAGGTAGCACGTGAGGCGCGTGCCGCTGTGGAAGAGCGCCAAGCTAGTCTTACTGCTTAAAGAAAGAGGGTGAGATAGGACAACGGGTTAAAAAATTGTGTGGAGGGAAAATAGTAGTGGGGGGTGTTTTAGGCATTTCTTATGTGTGGCCAGAGTATCTCTAGAACAGAAGCTGGTCACACAGTTGCATCTGGGAAAGGGGACTGAAAGGGCTTAGAAATGGGAGGGAGACTCACTGAACACTTACCTCTTCTGTACACTTTGTCATGTTAAGTGTTTAGTATTTGATACATACAAAAGAATATATGTAATGTAATGAAGAGGTTAGGTGCATGGACCCTGGAGCCAGATTGCTTCTCAGGTACCAGTTGAGAGCCTTTGGACAAGTTAGATGACCTCTCTGTGTCTCAGATCTCTTACTGTGAAATTAGAAAGATGGTGGTACCTCCCTTAGGGTGGCCAGCAAGATTTAGTGAGTATTCTGGCAAGTACTCAGAGGAGGGGCAGGGCACTTGGTACCCTAACATTAATAGTGTTGGCTATTAGAAATGTAAGAGAATAATAATAAAACCGACAAACCATGAATCCGGTCTTTAAAAAAAACAACTATGCACCAGTCTTCCCTTAATAGTTAGGAGGGAACTTTTTTGCTTGCTTATTTGGATCTTGTTTTTAAAATGGATCTGTGGGTGGTGGGAGAGAGGGATGACTTTTAGAATCAGGTGGATCCACACATGAGACTGTCCCTGGGGCTTAAAGCAGCGAGGCCTTGGGCAGGAGCCTCGCCTGTCCGAGCCTCAGTGTCCTGATCTGGAAGTGGGGGTCCATAATACCCACTGCCTGGAGGAGATATCTTCTGGGAGCTGGTGCCATGAGGTCACCTTTGCCCTGGCTGCACTGCTGACCACTCGGCATTTCCCTTTCAGATGTGGATGATGAGTACGAGGATGAGGACCAGTGGGAGGATGGAGCGGAGGACATCCTGGAGAAAGGTGAGGGGGGCCCCACCTCCTGGAGACTGCCGGG
>SJXQ01008459.1:35541-50179 GCA_006408695.1 Aepyceros melampus
AGTGTGATTCCCCACCCTCCTCCCATGTCCTGACATCTCCTCCTTCCTGCCTGTGGCACCCTCCCTCACCCTTGGCCCCTGTCCAGCCCTGGGGGCTCTGACTCATGCAGGGTCCCCAGGCAGCGGGTTCTGGGGCCAGATTTGGCCTGGGAAAGTATGTGTGTGTTTATGTGTGAGTGTTGTGGGGTGCAGGGGTGAGGGGCTAGGTGAGTGGTGTGGGGTGGAGTTCAGGGTGTGCTTAGACAGTGGTTGTGAGTGGCTAGGAACAACTAGGTGTCCCCAGCTCCTGGGCCCCACCCCCAAGGAGGACACTGGGAGCAGGATGCTGAGCGGGCCAGAACAGGGGCTGAGGGTTGGGGGTTTCCTCAGTGAGGTGTCTCCTGACCCAGGACCCAGCTCTGACTCCCAATCCCCCACCGCTTTCTCCAGGCCCCCGCTCTTCATCTCCCCTCACTCACCCGGTCTGCCCATTTCTTTGTAGCCTCCAACATTGACAATGTTGTCCTGGATGAAGACCGGTCTGGGGCTCGCCGCCTGCAAAACCTCTGGAGGTGAGCTGAGATGGGAAAGGGTGAAGCCGGCTTCCATGGGGAGATCTGGGGGCAGGTCAGCCCACCCTCCTCTCCTCAACCTTCCATTCTCGTTCACTTTCTCTCACATACCCCAGGGACCAGCGAGAAGAAGAACTGGGCGAGTATTACATGAAGAAATACGCCAAGTCATCTGTGGGAGAGACGTAAGGGCGTGTGCTGGGCCGGGGCGGGCCTGGGAGCATGTGGTCCCTTAGGAGGGTTGGGGTCTGACAGACGCCCTTCCTGCCTGACTGCCCCTCTCTCTCCAGGGTGTATGGAGGGTCTGATGAGCTCTCAGATGACATCACCCAGCAGCAGCTGCTCCCAGGAGTCAAGTAAGAGGGTGGGACAGGAGGGCTTAGGTGGGAATTTTTATGGGGTGATGTGCTCACTTGGCTCACTCCCTGAAGTGAATCAGGCCACAGAGTTGCACAGGTGGAGTGGTGGCTGTGGGGAAAGAAGGGAATGGCAAGTTGGTGCTTTGCTCTCCCTCCTTTGCCTGCGGATGGCAGGATGGAGAAGGGAGAGGGTGTGGAGGGAGAGGAAGAGGGGTGGGTGTGGTGATGTGTATGTTTCCCATGAGGAGATAGATTTACTAAAGGGCTTCTTTTTCCTTTCCTGTCAGGGACCCCAACCTGTGGACTGTCAAATGTAAGGTGTGTGCCCTGGCCTCATGGCCTGAGGGAGGCAGAGGAATGGAGAAGCAGCCTTGTCAGGGGACTCGCCTTGACCTGTCAGTCTCTTGGTCCTTCTTCCTCTGCCTCTGCATCCTTCTCTCCTTCCCCCGCCCTCTGCACCCCCTCTCCCTCCCTTACTAAGTGTCTCCTCCTAGGTTTTCTTACCATCTGTGCCTCTTGCTCTCTGACCCCTCCGTCTCTCTTGTTCTTCTCTCTCTCCTGTCTTATTTATTTATTTCTTTTTTTGACTGCACTGTGTAGTTTGTGCAGTGTTAGTTCAACCACGGCTCGAACCCAGGCCCCTGGCAGTGAGAGCACTGAGTCCTTTCTAACCACTGGACAGCCAGGAAAACTCCTGCTATCTTACTTTATCTTTTGCCCAATGACACTGTCTGTATTTTTTTTATTAATTGAGGTGTAATTGACTTACAATATTATGTAAATTTCAGGTGTACAACATAGTGATTTGCAGTTTTTAAAGATACTGCTTTCGTAGTTATTATAAAATATTGGCTTTGTCCCTTGTGCTGTGCAGTGTATCCTTATAGCTTTATTTTATTTTATACATAGTACTTTGTATCTCTTAATCCCATACCCCTATCCTGCCCTCCCCGGCTCTGTCTTCCTTGCTGCTCTCTCTTGCCCACTTTTCTATGTCCTGTTCTCCGTCTTGTCATCTCTCTTAAGCCTGCCTTTATTCTTCCAGATTGGGGAGGAACGGGCCACAGCCATTTCCTTGATGCGCAAGTTCATTGCCTACCAGTTCACAGACACGGTGAGTCGGATAGGCAGGCACCTCGGGGTGAGAGACTGGTAAAGCCCAGAGTGAGAGACAGAACAGGGTCAGGGGTACCAGGTACCCCAGCTGAGCAGCACTGCCTGTTAAGTGAGCTGCTTCAGCTAGAAAATGACCCCTTTCTGGGTTGAAGGGTTCTTTTGTGCCTGTCGAGGTGCTGTCTTCATTCTCTCTGCATTTCTGGCAGGGTTCCCCAGCCCCTGCACCCCTCTGAAAGTCAGCCATCTCTCTTCCTAAGCCTTTTCTGCCTGAGAGTGAGTTCTTCCGTTCACCAACCCTGGTGGGCAGCTGTCACCCTCTTGCTGTTTGGTTGGGAGTCCTAGCATAGGGCAGTGTGGCTAAGTGCATCACAGAACAGGCCTGTCAGGAGAATTCCTTCCTCCTCTTTTTCAGTGTTATCAAAGTCCCTGAGCCACTCCTCTGGGCTGCTCCCCGCGTTCGGCGATGCTGAGGGTACAGCAGTGGCCGTGCCAGCACTGGTCCCTGCCCCGTCAGGGCTCGCTTACATGCAGCACACAAAACATGAAGTAATGCTGACTGTGTGCGGGGCAGCAGATGCTGCAGGAAGGGCACAGATCTATGTTTAGACTGTTGAGTTTTGAATCCTGCCCCTGCGGCTTCCTCACTCTATGACCTTGATTGAGCCACTTCTCCTCTCTGTGCCCCTTGCTTTCACTTCAACATCTTTAGAATTATGTTCTCTTTGAACATGTCCAACTCTTAAGTCAGGGCTTGTTCTACAGCACGTGTTCAGTTGTTTTCAGAGGCGTAATTGTTAGTTTTGGAACCAAGGCCTGCTGACTGGTAACTTACTTGCTGAATATAATTTGTATTAGACCGAGTGCATTGCTTTCACCTGTCGGAGCAGTGGGTGTGTGTCAGTGGGACCAGGGGACAGTTGCAGGATGTGCAGATCATGATTCTAAATGTGCTCAGACTTCTGCTTTGTGCCCTGGGCAAGATTCTAGTAATCTCATTTGAGATAGGACTCCAGTGGTACACATATATCATAAAAGCCAAACCTCTCCATACCCGAGTCCCATTTTCCAGAGGTAATTATTGTTGGTTTGTGTGCCTTGGCTTCAGAGGTGGCTCGGTAAAGAATCCGCTTGCCAGTGCAGGAACCACAGGAGATGCCAGTTCGATCTCTGGGTTGGGAAGATCCCCTGGAGGAGGAAATGCAACCCACTCCAGTATTCTTGAGGGAAAAATCCCATGGACAGAGGAGCCTAGCGGGCCACACTCCATGGGGTTGCAGAGTCGGACATGCCTGAGGAACTGAGCACACAATCTTGTGTGTCTTTCTAGACCTTCTTCCCTGCATGCTGAAAAATGTGCTGTTTGTTAAGTCGCTTCAGTTGTGTGACTCTTTGTGACCCCATGGACCGTAGCCCACCAGGCTCCTGTCCATGGGATTCTCCAGGCAAGAGTACTGGAGTGGGTTGCCATGCCCTCCTCCAGGGGTTCTTCCCGACCCAGGGATTGAGCCCAAGTCTCTTACGTCTCCTGCATTTGCAGGTGGATTCTTTACCACTAGCACCACCTGGGGAAGCCCCATTTTGGGTATGTGTATTGTCAAAACTAGGAAAACATGGAATAAAAGCTTGAATTTCTATGTTTAAATGATTATTACAATATCTAATACCTAATAGGTATTTAAAAAAATAAAATGGTATTATATACATATCATTCTGCAGAGAGCCTTTTCTCAGCACCATGATCATCTTTCTCTGCCCAGGAAATATAAAGTTGTTTCCATTTTTTTGCTATTAGGAACAATACTGAAACAATCTAGTTGCTTTTTAAAAAGTTGAAATGTGGGGCGGGAGGGGGGAGGTGGGGGTCGGGATTGGGAGTTCATGTACACTCGTGGCTGATCCATGTCGATGTGTAGCAAAACGAATACAGTATTGTAAAGCAAAACAAACTAAAAAAATAAAAATTAATTAAAAAAANGTTCATTGCCTACCAGTTCACAGACACGGTGAGTCGGATAGGCAGGCAGCCTCGGGGTGAGAGACTGGTAAAGCCCAGAGTGAGAGACAGAACAGGGTCAGGGGTACCAGGTACCCCAGCTGAGCAGCACTGCCTGTTAAGTGAGCTGCTTCAGCTAGAAAATGACCCCTTTCTGGGTTGAAGGGTTCTTTTGTGCCTGTCGAGGTGCTGTCTTCATTCTCTCTGCATTTCTGGCAGGGTTCCCCAGCCCCTGCACCCCTCTGAAAGTCAGCCATCTCTCTTCCTAAGCCTTTTCTGCCTGAGAGTGAGTTCTTCCGTTCACCAACCCTGGTGGGCAGCTGTCACCCTCTTGCTGTTTGGTTGGGAGTCCTAGCATAGGGCAGTGTGGCTAAGTGCATCACAGAACAGGCCTGTCAGGAGAATTCCTTCCTCCTCTTTTTCAGTGTTATCAAAGTCCCTGAGCCACTCCTCTGGGCTGCTCCCCGCGTTCGGCGATGCTGAGGGTACAGCAGTGGCCGTGCCAGCACTGGTCCCTGCCCCGTCAGGGCTCGCTTACATGCAGCACACAAAACATGAAGTAATGCTGACTGTGTGCGGGGCAGCAGATGCTGCAGGAAGGGCACAGATCTATGTTTAGACTGTTGAGTTTTGAATCCTGCCCCTGCGGCTTCCTCACTCTATGACCTTGATTGAGCCACTTCTCCTCTCTGTGCCCCTTGCTTTCACTTCAACATCTTTAGAATTATGTTCTCTTTGAACATGTCCAACTCTTAAGTCAGGGCTTGTTCTACAGCACGTGTTCAGTTGTTTTCAGAGGCGTAATTGTTAGTTTTGGAACCAAGGCCTGCTGACTGGTAACTTACTTGCTGAATATAATTTGTATTAGACCGAGTGCATTGCTTTCACCTGTCGGAGCAGTGGGTGTGTGTCAGTGGGACCAGGGGACAGTTGCAGGATGTGCAGATCATGATTCTAAATGTGCTCAGACTTCTGCTTTGTGCCCTGGGCAAGATTCTAGTAATCTCATTTGAGATAGGACTCCAGTGGTACACATATATCATAAAAGCCAAAACCTCTCCATACCCGAGTCCCATTTTCCAGAGGTAATTATTGTTGGTTTGTGTGCCTTGGCTTCAGAGGTGGCTCGGTAAAGAATCCGCTTGCCAGTGCAGGAACCACAGGAGATGCCAGTTCGATCTCTGGGTTGGGAAGATCCCCTGGAGGAGGAAATGCAACCCACTCCAGTATTCTTGAGGGAAAAATCCCATGGACAGAGGAGCCTAGCGGGCCACACTCCATGGGGTTGCAGAGTCGGACATGCCTGAGGAACTGAGCACACAATCTTGTGTGTCTTTCTAGACCTTCTTCCCTGCATGCTGAAAAATGTGCTGTTTGTTAAGTCGCTTCAGTTGTGTGACTCTTTGTGACCCCATGGACCGTAGCCCACCAGGCTCCTGTCCATGGGATTCTCCAGGCAAGAGTACTGGAGTGGGTTGCCATGCCCTCCTCCAGGGGTTCTTCCCGACCCAGGGATTGAGCCCAAGTCTCTTACGTCTCCTGCATTTGCAGGTGGATTCTTTACCACTAGCACCACCTGGGGAAGCCCCATTTTGGGTATGTGTATTGTCAAAACTAGGAAAACATGGAATAAAAGCTTGAATTTCTATGTTTAAATGATTATTACAATATCTAATACCTAATAGGTATTTAAAAAAATAAAATGGTATTATATACATATCATTCTGCAGAGAGCCTTTTCTCAGCACCATGATCATCTTTCTCTGCCCAGGAAATATAAAGTTGTTTCCATTTTTTTGCTATTAGGAACAATACTGAAACAATCTAGTTGCTTTTTAAAAAGTTGAAATGTGGGGCGGGAGGGGGGAGGTGGGGGTCGGGATTGGGAGTTCATGTACACTCGTGGCTGATCCATGTCGATGTGTAGCAAAACGAATACAGTATTGTAAAGCAAAACAAACTAAAAAAATAAAAATTAATAAAAAAAATAAAAATAAATAAAAAGTTGAAATGTAATTCACATACAATATGAAAATATATTGCTGGATTTGATGTTCTGTTTCATTAAAGGTTTTTGCATCTATGTTTATAGGGGATTTAGTCTGTAGTTTTCTTATGTTGTCTGTGTTAGGTTTTGGTATCAGGGTAAGAATGGATTCATAGGACTGATTGGGAATGTCCTTCTAATTTTTGGAAGCTTTTGTGAGGAGTGGTGTTAATTTTTAGATGTTTGGTAAATTTCACCAGTGAACCCATCTAATCCTGGACTTTGGGTGAGTGGGTGGGTGTGCGTGTGTGTTTTTTGATTATTAGTTCAAAATCCTTACCTTGTATAGGTCTATTAAGATTTTCTATTTCTTTTTGAGTCAGTTGTAGTAGTTTGTCTTTCTACAAAAAAAGAAATATTCATTTCATTTAGGTTATCTAATTTATTGGCATGCAGTTATTCATAGTATGCCTTAAAATTCTCGAAGTTTGGTTGGTAGTAATGTCCTTTCTTTCATTCCTGATTTTGGTAATTTGAGTTTTTTCTCTTTTTTTTTCTTGGTCAGTCTGGCTAAAGATGGGTCAAATTTATTGATCTTTTCAAGCAACCACCTTCCCTATTGTTTTTCTAACCTCTGTTTCACTTATTTCCAGTCTGATCTTTATTGTTTCTTCCTTCTGCTTGCTTTGGGATTAATTTCCTCTTTTTTTTCTGTTCTCTTAAGGTGGAAATTTAGGTTATTGATTTGAACAAATTTTTAAGTTGTTGTTTGCAGGTGTAAATTAACCTCTGAGCATGCTTTTTTTCTATGATAATAACTGCAGTGCACATCCTTGTCATGGGGTCATTGCACAACATGTTTCTGTGGGATAAATCCCTAGAAGAGAGCTTGCTGAGGTGGCAGTCATTCCTGGTACTAGCAGTCATGTCTCACTGTCTCTGCCCACCGGCTTGGCCCTCCAGCCCCTGCAGATCAAATCGGTAGTGGCACCAGAGCATGTGAAGGGTTACATCTACGTGGAGGCCTACAAGCAGACCCACGTGAAGCAGGCCATCGAGGGTGTGGGCAACCTGCGGCTTGGCTACTGGAACCAGCAGATGGTGCCCATCAAGGAGATGACGGATGTGCTTAAAGTGGTGAAGGAGGTGGCCAACCTGAAACCCAAATCCTGGGTCCGCCTCAAGCGGGGCATCTACAAGGATGACATCGCTCAGGTGCCTGGGGCTGGGCTGGGGCAGCGAGGAGGCCAGGGCGCTCTGTTCTATCCTCCCTTCTCAATGCTTTATCCTTTCCAGCCCTCTAATTAGTCAGAGAGCAGAACCCACTCAGGTCAGGTGAAGCAGAGTCTGGACTTTGTTGCGAACACACAGGAAATGGAGGACCATCTTCTGTGGGTATTCAATGAATGTTAGGTAATGATCTGAAGATGGTGAGGAAGTGAGCCATGTGAAGTTCTCGGGGAAGAGGTGGGGCAGAAGGCAGCATGTGAGCCAGGATGGGTGAAGCAGAGTGAGCGAGGGTGAGAGTGGCAGGAGATGAGCTCAGGGAGGCAGTGGGGGCCTGTAGCCCATTCAAGAACTTTGCCTTTTATTGCAGTAAGATGGGAGGCTCCAAGGGAAGCTTGGATTTTAATAGGATTATTCTGCTGACTACATGGAGATCAGACCACTGATTCTCAAGCAGGGGTACCCCCAGGGGACCTTTCACATAGAATGGAGACATTTCTGGTGGTTTTAACTGGGAAATGAGCTGATTCTAACATTCAGTGGATAGAAGTCAGGGATGCTGCCAACATCTGACAAGGCCTGGGACAACCTCGCACAACAAAGGATCACCTGGCTAAGGAAACCCTGCAATAGACAGGATGGGGCCACAGGAGCAGGGAAATCAGTGAGGAGACTGCTCTCTGAGTTGCAGGTGACGGTGGACAGGACCGAGGTTGCAGTAGTAGAGGGGGGAGAAGAGGTCAGAATTGTTGAAGGCAGAGCTGACAGTTTTGCTTCCAGGTTGGATGTGGGTATAAAAGAAAGATAGGAGTGAAGAATGCCTCCCACATTGTGTGCCTGAGGAAAAGGAAGAGTGGAGGGGACCTGTGGGGAGAGGAGCAGGTTTGGAGGCAATCAGGAGGTTATCTGCAGTTATGCTGGGTTTGACGGATCTTTTAGACATCCAAGTGGAGCTGTCGTGTTGTCAGTGGGTACGTAATTTCAGGCTGGAGGGAAGACAGTCTGGAGAAAGAATCTCGAGGAGTTTTCAGCAGTTCGTTTCCTCTCATCATGCTCTGTTCCTGGTCCTTCCTGGCATCTCCTCACCCTCCCTGTGTCTGGAGTTGGGGAGGGAATGCTGGGGCCTTGCTGACCTCTTGACCGGACTTCTCAGGTGGATTACGTGGAGCCCAGTCAAAACACCATCTCCCTGAAGATGATCCCACGCATCGACTACGACCGCATCAAGGCCCGCATGAGCTTGGTACTGTGGGATGTGCTGCTGGGAGCGGGGACGGCGTACTTGATCCCTGCTGGTGGCCAAGTCCTCGTCCCACGTGCTTCCCATCCATGCCTCTCTTCCTACACAGAAAGACTGGTTTGCCAAAAGGAAGAAGTTTAAGCGGCCCCCCCAGAGGCTTTTTGATGCAGAAAAGATCAGGTGAGTATCCTTGGTCTGGGCTGGGTGCCCAGATCTGTGCTGTAGGATGTCCCTTTGCAGATTCTCCTGTAGCATTGGGCTCCCAGAGCCGTCGAGGATTTAGTTTATGAGTGGTTAACTTGGCAGTATAGCCTTAGCCAAGTTATTTAACATACCTGTGCTTCAGAGTTTCCTCTGCTGCAAAGATCAGTAAGAGTAACCCCCCACTTCCTAGGATTGCACTGAGACTCAAAAGAATTAATATGTGTGTGTGCCCCAAATAGCACTTGGTACCTAGTCAGTGTGAGGAATGGTGTCACCTATTGAAATGAGATTTATCAACACATCAGGCCTTATAGTCTCTTTCCTGATCTCCTAGTGCCTGGACACCTCAGATGGGGGTACAGAGCCCCTTCTGTTCAGGACATCTCTGTCCCCCTCCCCTTCCCCAGCTGAGTGGACCTCTGGAGCACCCCTGGGTTTCCATTGTCGCAGGGCTTCTGGGGGCTCCAGCAGGGAGGGTAGGTGAGGAGGATGAAGAAACAAAAGCAGCCAGTGACACTTGCCCTCTGGTCCTGCCCTCGAACACATTGTAAATGTGAACAGACAGTTTTTTCATTCTGATAAAGGCTGGATTGTAGAATGAGCCTTTTGATCTCTAGGCTGGGCTAATACCTCTAGGCCAGGCCAGATTAATACTTCACATGCCTGAATTGGACTCATTTACAGCACTGGTCTCCCTGCAACTGGAAATCCCCTTATTGAGAACAAACCAGAGCGACCTTTCCCTGCCCCGTAGCCGTCGTCTGACGCAGTGCCCAGACCTGCCCAGCTGAGCACACTCGAGCCCCTCTCCCTAGATGCGCCGTGTGCGTGAGAAGATGATTGGCAGGAGGAACCCAAGCTGCTCCGCACACGCCCCTTTTGGAGAAGCGGACAGGCTTTCCCTCCCCACTCTAGCAGCATGGGGCAGGATGTGAGGGCCCCCCGCCCACATGCAGGCCAGGAGAGTTAAGCACAGGCTTGGGAGTCCTGACCCCTGCATTTGAGCCTTGACTCTTAGACCCGTAGGCTTGGCCACCTCGGCCACATCGTGTACCTTCCCTGAGCCTCATTCTCTCACTTCCCTGGAAAAGGAGGGTCATATTACTGAGGTCACGGGCTTTGGAGAGGAGTCAGTGAGGTCACGTGTGTGTGAGTGTTAACTGTTAGTGTGGTCTGATACTTTGTCTAGCTCGTACTCACCGAGTGAGTGGCTGCCGTATGCCAGGCACTATTGTAGGGTAAATAGTGAATAAAAGATGCTAAGGCCATGCCCTTCTGGAGCTGCCATTCTAGGGAGATGTATCAAACAGGAGCTCATCAGAGGGGGTTAATGAGCTGTCATTAAAAATAAGCAGGGAAGGGGGCAGCAGAGTGCAGAGGGGTGGGAGCAGTGTACCCTGCCATCGAGGCAGGGCCTTCGGGCTTTGTGAGAGGTCACTCCCACCCAGAGCGGGTGTTTGGGATGGGGTGGCTCAGGCATCCTATGTCTACTTCCTCCTCTGTCAGAGGAGGAGACTGAGGCCCAGCAAGCCTCTTAACACCCTCTTCTCTCCCCGACAAAATCCCAGATCCCTGGGGGGTGACGTTGCCTCCGACGGTGACTTCCTCATCTTCGAGGGGAACCGTTACAGCCGGAGGGCTTTCTGTTCAAGAGCTTTGCCATGTCTGCTGTGGTAAGGGTCCCAGAGGGAGTAGTGTCAAGGGTGGTAGGGAGCGGTTTTCTCCCTCCTGCAGTCCAGGCCCCAGAGCAGTGGGTTATCTGGGTTTGTCCCAGGTAATCTTCAAAGGAGTATCCCCAGGAGAATAACCTCACCATCTTTCCAACCCATTAAGCTGGGCTGTGCCACTGACCTGCATCTGCTTCCTTCTCTTCCTCTTGTTTTGGAGCTCAGATCACAGAGGGTGTGAAGCCCACACTGTCTGAGCTGGAGAAGTTTGAGGACCAGCCAGAGGGCATTGACCTGGAGGTGGTGACTGAAAGCACAGGTATGAGGCCACGGTTGGTAACCCAGTCCAAGGAGAGGGCGGCCCCTGGTGAGCAGCCCCCAGGTTAGCCCTGTGTCTGCCCTGCAGGGAAGGAGCGGGAGCACAACTTCCAGCCCGGGGACAACGTGGAGGTGTGCGAGGGCGAGCTCATCAACCTGCAGGGCAAGATCCTCAGCGTGGACGGCAACAAGATCACCATCATGCCCAAGCACGAGGATCTCAAGGTGGGGGCCGTACCGCCCGTGTACACATGCTGGGTTGAGAGCATGATGAAACCATGGAGTATTCTTGAGGTTACTGGTTTTAGTTTGCTTGGAGGTGGGTGCATCTGACACCTGTCCAGGCCCAGTGGTGTGTGTCTAGGGTGAGGCTGTCTCCAGGTGGGTCTGAGGAGGTCTCTAGTCTGGTGTCCTATGTCTTCGGATGGCCCATCTCTGTGCACGGTTAAGGCTTGCCCAGGCTGATACCCTGGTTTCTGGGGCAGGCTGAGGGTGGTGCCAGTGGCCTGAAGTGGTCTACAGTTGGGGGTGTGAGCCTGGTGTGGGTTGTGGCCTGGACTTTCTGGGAATACGAGTGGAATCTGAAGGCGGGTGGGCACGTGGTCTGTGGTGACTTCCCTAACCTGCTCGCTTACCTCACCCCCATCCCCAGGACATGCTGGAGTTCCCGGCCAGGAACTTCGCAAGTACTTCAAGATGGGGGACCACGTGAAGGTGATCGCTGGTCGGTTTGAGGGCGACACAGGCCTCATTGTGCGGGTGGAGGAGAACTTCGTCATCCTCTTCTCTGACCTCACCATGCACGAGGTAGCTGGTGGGGGGCTGGGAGCGGGGTGGATGTGCACGGAGCCAAATGGACCCTGCTTCATCCACTCCCATCTCCTACAGCTGAAGGTGCTCCCCCGGGACCTGCAGCTCTGTTCGGAGACGGCATCAGGTGTGGATGTCGGGGGCCAGCACGAATGGGGGGAGCTGGTGCAGCTGGACCCCCAGACCGTGGGTGTCATCGTGAGACTGGAGCGGGAGACCTTCCAGGTGTGTGTGCTGCACACAGGGGCCTCCTCTCCCTCCAGCTCTTCATCCTGGGAGGTGGCGAAGCAAGGTGGCCGAGAACCCAGATTGCTCCGGGTGCAGACCTGGCTCTGTCATGCGGGGCTCGCTGTGTGACATCGGTCGGGCAAGTGCATGTCAGTTAGCCTCTCTGTGCCTCGGTATCACACCTTGTGAAAAGGAAGTAGCAGCGGCACATGCTTCATTGGCTGTGACTGAATCCCTGAAGTCAGATATGTACCTGGGCACTGGGTGCTGCGCTTAAGGGCTGGGTACTGCTGGTGTCTTCCTCCCCTTCACTGAGGATGTGGCAGCCAAAGAGTATACATACCTAGGACCCCGGACTCTGGATTCACATCTCAGCTCTTTTACGTTCTCTGTGACCCTGAGCTAGTAACTTGCCCTCTCTGGGCCTGAGATTTTCCCTCTAAAATGGGAGCTGTGACAGCACCCACCTCAGAGGGAAATTTTGAGGTCTCAGTGGAATCTTGTGTGAAGAGTTTAGCACCCGTCTGGCACAGAGTGATGGATAGACATTAACTGTTATGTTAACGTTTGTTCCTCTGCTCATCTCAGGTCCCTGATGCTCAGTCAAAATGGAGTCTCCTTCTAGAGAGTGTTTTGGAATGACGGGGACATTTTTGGTGACCTGGTGCCCAGGGGGTGGTTCCTAACATTCCCTACCCCAGAGTCAGGGAGTCTAGACATCCTGCAGAGCTTGGGACAGTCTCCTATAGGAAGAACCATCCCTCTGCAGGGAAGCCCTGCCCCACATGACGCCCTTCCACTCTGAGCCACTTGGTATCCCCTCCCGCCCCTCCATAGGTGCTGAACATGTATGGGAAGGTGGTGACTGTCAGGCACCAGGCTGTGACCCGGAAGAAAGACAACCGCTTTGCTGTGGCCCTGGACTCAGAACAGAATAATATCCACGTGAAAGACATAGTCAAGGTCATTGACGGCCCCCACTCGGTGAGTATAAGCTTTGTCCCATCTGTTACAGCTGAGAGATTTGAGGTGGAGTGTGGCCACGAGCTGACTGTCCTTCCCCTGTCCAGGGCCGGGAAGGCGAGATTCGCCATCTCTTCCGCAGCTTCGCCTTCCTGCACTGCAAGAAACTGGTGGAGAACGGCGGCATGTTTGTCTGCAAGACCCGCCACCTGGTGCTGGCAGGGGGCTCGAAGGTGAGGCGGGCATGGTGGCACCCTGTCTACTGGCCACCTGGCTCAGCTCTCTGGTCTTCCCTGGTTTCAGGAGTGACACAGACGGGCTTGATGTCCATTTGGACAGGAGGGCAGATGTCAGTGTCGGGTGCTTGGCAAATTGTGAAAAAAAAAAGGGGGGGTTTTGAGATTCTGATCTATTTACCAAAATCATTTATTCATTCAGTTTTATTGAGCACCTGTTAGGTGTTTGACGCTGGAGTTGCGGCAGTGAACAGTACAAAAAAACCGCTGTGTTAGTGCTGCTCCTCTGGAGATGAACAGATAAAGAAATACATGCGTAATACAACTTGGGCTGATGATGAAGAAAAATAAACCAAGATAAGGAGATAGAGAGTATGGGGGTTGCTGCTTTAGAGAGGATGTTAAGGACAGACTCACCTCCTTGAGGAGGTGGCATTTAAGCCAGAGACTTGAAGGAAGGGTCGGGGCGCCCCATGAATTCTCAGGGGACAGCACAGTTCCTGAGGTGGGATTTGTAGGAAGTTGTGCAGAGCCAGGTATCTGAAAGGAAATCAGATGTGGGATCAGGGGAGCTGGGATCAGGAGATGTCTCCTCAGGGCCCTGCAGATGGAATGCGGAATCCCCACAGCTTGCGGTTTGTATGTCACCAGGGGTTTAAATTCCTGACCACCACATGGTAGTCCCACTCCTTGCCTCTTGATTGACAGGCCTACAGTGGCATAGGGGTGGCAGTTTTCCTAAAGGGAATTGAGCCATTGTGACCAGAAGGAGGGAGGGATGGCTGCTGGGCAGGTTCAAACGGCAGACGTGGGATGTGTGGGGCCTGGGAGCCTGTCACTCAGGCCCAGCTGCCAGTTCACTTCTTGTCCCTACCCCTAGCCTCGCGATGTGACCAACTTCACAGTAGGAGGCTTTGCCCCTATGAGCCCCCGGATCAGCAGCCCCATGCACCCCAGTGCTGGAGGTGAGGGGATCTGGGGTGTGGATGTGTCTGGGGGGTGGAGGAGGGATGTTGTTCAGCCTGCACTCACTATCTGCTCTAGGCCGGCCTGCAGATGGTAAGACTCACAGCCCAGGGGAGACCCGACCCCCAAGCCCCTGCCAACAGTGACAGCCCAGGGTGGTCAGGGCTGTGAAGGGAAAGCCCAGGGCTCTGGTGGGGGCCCCCAGAGGAGGCTCCTAACCCAGAGGTTGGGGGGAGTCAGGCGAAGAGAGGGCTGGAAGGGGCCCTGGCTATGGGCACAGCATGTTGGGGGGCGGACCGAGGACTAGTGACGTTCTTCCTTCCCAGGCCAGCGTGGTGGCTTTGGCAGCCCAGGTGGCGGCAGTGGTGGCATGAGCAGGGGCCGAGGGCGGAGAGACAACGAGCTCATCGGCCAGACTGTGCGCATCTCCCAGGGGCCCTACAAAGGTGACCTGCGGGGCCGTGTGAGGCCCAGGGAGGGGCATGGGGAGGAGAGCCCGCCCGCTGACCTCCTGCCTCCCCACCAGGCTACATTGTGTGGTGAAGGACGCCACCGAGTCCACTGCCCGCGTGGAGCTGCACTCCACCTGCCAGACCATCTCGGTGGATCGCCAGCGCCTCACCACCGTGTACGGGCCAGGGCAGGGCTGGGAAGAAGGCTGTTGGGCGGTGGGAGGGCCCTGCTCACCCCACTTGTTCTCTGTGTCTACAGGGGCTCACGGCGCCCAGGCGGCATGGCCTCAACCTACGGGCGGACACCCATGTATGGCTCCC